>JARYHS010006663.1:0-18336 GCA_031002005.1 Vandiemenella viatica
TGGGGCTAGGCGGTGCAGTGCACCGGGGCCCTCACGCTCAGGGGGCCCCCAAGCATACCTCAAGGGGCCTTCAAGCGCAGTTTAGAGGGCCCCACGAGCCTTCACGGCAAACTGGCGACTTTTTTTTTTTTAGCTCTACCGTCGCCTAAGGGGCCCCTGAGAGTACAAGAGCCCCTCACTAAGGGCCCTCGCTGTGCTCAGGGGGGCCCCAACCACTGCTCAGGGGCCCCTAAAGAATAATTCAAGGGCCCTCATCCTCAGTTCAGGGGGCCCCTACCAGCACACAAAGCAAAAAAAAAAAGGTCGCCCGTCTGACCTGAGGGCCCAAAATAAATTTTTTGCACCGGGGCCCTTGTTGACCTAGCTACGCCACTGGTAATTAACATGGGATTATTTTTGCAGATTACAGTGGATAGTGATTATACTAATAGGTCGGTAAGTAGCTAACTTGTTATCAGTTGCTGATAATATAATTGATATTATTAATAAGTATATGTACTGTTGCACATCCCCGAGACTGTTCTCACATGGAATCAAAGCGAACATATCTATCTATCTATCAGATGTATTGAAGATTGTGGGATATGATATCATACCTTACCTTGAAATTTTAGTTAAAATTAGTCCGGAGTGTTGATGATTACCAGAGTATTGTAAAAATCCAGTTCATTAAGGAGGGGTTACAAATAGGGTTTAAAATTACAGGACAATTAGTTTAACATCAGTAACAGGGAAAATGATGGAGAGATTGATATGCTAGAATATCAGAAATGTTTGTGAGGTAAGAAAATGGTTTGAAGTTCAACATGGCTTTAGGCTAGTATATTCATGTGAATCTCAGATGGTGGACTATATGCAAAATATTTCAGATTAATTGTACAAGGGAGACCAAGTTGATAATGTGGCACTAGATTTTTCTAACATATTAGACAGAATGAGCCATAAAATGGTTTCAAATAAAGTGAGATATATTGGATTGGATGAAAAAGTTACTTGCTGGATAGAGGAATTCTTAAAAACCAGAAAGTAAAGGATTTAGAGTAGGAAATACATTATCAAAAGAGGTTAAAGTAAATATAGGAATGCCACAGGGAAGTGTATTGGGACCGTTGCTGTTCATTATTCGAATGAATGTCTGTGTTGATAAGTTAGCATTAGAATTTAGGATTTCCTCATATGATATACAATGGAATCAAAACAGGCGAAGACTGGTATGTATAGAATATCTAAATGTGTAGGTCAGCATGGAATGAAGATAAATGCCAAGAAGACTCAGCTGGTTAGGTACACAGATGAAAAACTAAAGGTAATTTTCAGAAATCAATCTAGCAGCCCTTTTTTGCATCCACTCCAACTACTGTATTCGAAACTTAAATTGTGGGTTCCATACTAAACTACTATATCCAAACAATGGTCTGACCAAAGTTTACAAACCCAATACATTTACTTCTCTCATACATCCACTCTCCCCAATAAGTGAAGAAATTTGAAACCTTTTTGTACTACCTGTCCAATGTGTCCCATCCAGTTAAGCTTGTTACCAAATCTAATGCCAAGGTAATTACATTTCAAGTCTTCAACAAGCAATTCTTTCCCCACTTTTATAATCATAATCAACCTTAAGTTTTTTTATCTGTGTATCTAATATGCTAACTGTTTGAATTTATCTTCATCCCATGTTTAAAAAATCACAACTACATAAGCTTTCCAAATTACCCTGCAGCTGTTTACAGTTCTTTACCATTTTAATCCTTATATATACCCTTATGTCATCTTCAAACAATCAGACTTCTTATAGTAAGCCATCATTGTAGTTATTCATTAGAATAATGAATATGAATGGTCCAAATATGAAACCCAGTGGCACTTCTGTTTTTACTTCCACTTCTTTTGATACTGCATTTCCTACACTAACTTTTTCTTTTCTACCTTTTAAAAATTCTACTACCCAAAAAATCACTTTCTCATTCATTCTAATAATTTTTATTTTATTTACTACCATTACAGCTCACTATGTCAAAATCCTTTGAAAGATCTAGTGCTACACTATCAATTTGGCCTCCATTGCCCAATGCATCTGAAATATCTTGCATGTGCCACTATTCAAATTTTCATGAATATCCTTGTCTAAAGCCATTTTGCCTTCTTGAAATCCACTTACACTCCTCACATATATTTCTGATGTAGTTGCATATCAATCTTTCCATTTATTTACCTACCACTGATGTCAAACTGATTGGCCCGTAATTCTTGACTGTATTTCTCACCACTCTTTTATGAGCCAGCACTACTATCATACATTTCCAGTTCTCTGGTAAGCATCAAGTATCCTCACTCATTTTAAATACTCGTAATATTTCAAGATAACATACAATGTCACATCCTGCTATCTTTAAGACATCTATAGTAATATTATCTACACCAGCCACTTTATGTTTTTCACCTTTCTTAGTTGCTTCATGATACCCTCAGGATGAATTTCTGATTTTTTGGTCTCCACATTTCTGATTGTATTTTAATCTCGTTCTCCGATTTAGACTATCCTGTTTCTGGTTCGATGTCCCTAATAGTCTCACTAAACCAATTACTTAAAACCTCTTTTTTTTTTTTTTTTTTTTTTTTTTTTTTTTTAATTGAAACTTCGTCTCCAAGCTTATCTATAAGCATCTCTACACCCTCCATTACCCTCAGTTTTCTAACATACGGTAGCCATAGAGATTTCTCAATGTATCAGTCAACAGCCCCCCTGCACTAACAAAACTCTTGATAAACTCATTGTTAGCCACCTTATTAGCTATTATTTAGTCTTGTTTAGTTGTTTTAAACCAACCTCTTTAATCTCCTTACCTCCCGATTATAGTACATAGGTTCTCTACTTCTCCTTATTTTTTTGTTTTGGAATAAATATTTCTTCCCCCTTTCTTATTATCTCCTTGAACTCTCCCCACCTTAACTCTTCTGTTCTTGTGCCTTCCTTCCATTTCCTGAAACATACTCTGAAATATCTCTTCAAGATAGAAATCTGTGCTTTTTTTTTTAATTGTACCTAATTTCCCCTACAATTTTGGTTGCTGATTCACTGAATCCTCTAATATCCATTAGAACTGCTTTGTGATGACATATTCCATCAGTTACTTGACACTCTACAAGGTTGTCACTCCATTCACATCTGAAATCTGTGTATGAATTTAATTTCTGCGCAAGAGCCTCATATTCATCTGTAATTATTCCACTGCAGTAATGAGCCAGAACAGTGGTTTTTTCTTTTTTGTTATCCCAGAAATCTACCCCAAGCAACTAATGGTCATGATCTATTAATTTTTAGATACCCCAGTACCTACAGTAAAACTCTGTGATGAACTACTGAAAAATGTAGGAAAAACAAAATTTCTGGGAATATGGATACAAGATAATTTAAAATGGAATATACACGTTGATCACCTTTGTAAAAAATTAAATACCATTTGCTACATGATGAGAATATTAGTTGGCTGCATATCAAATGAAACAATTAAGAATATTTATTTTGCGTATGTGCACTCATTATTAAGGTACGGTGTTATATTTTGGGGAAATTACCCACTAAGTATCAAATGTTTCAAAATGCAGAAAAAATTATTAGGATTATGAATGTGGTACAGAGTAGAACCTCATGTAGACTTTTATTTAGAAAAATGCAAATTCTACAACAGCCCTGTATATATATGCTGGAAACTATAGCATTCACAAAAAAAAATACTGAAGCTTCTGGGTATACTTTACAAACAAACAATGATGTGCACACATATAATACTAGACAGACATTAGATTTACATGTACAACAAACAAATACTACCCTATGTCAGAAAGGACCACTACATACAGGAATCAGATTGTTTAATAACCTACCACATAGTATCAAATCTGTAAAAGAAAATACAAAATTCACTTCAGAACTGAAGGAGTACATGCTCGGCCACTGCTACTACAGTATTGATGAGTATCTTCAAACCAAATGATAGACTTAAATAGTGAAAAATCATGTGTTATTTGAATTTATAAATTTTGTGTCTTTATCAAACTTGTACAGCTATCTTACAAATGATCACAGCTTTTATAAAATGCCCATATGTGTGTGTGTGTGTGAGAGAGAGAGAGAGAGAGATAGAGAATGTACTGTCTGTCTGCGTACAGACTATTTTTGACTTATCCCATATCATTTGTACTTTGTACTATGTATGATGCTAAGGGACCAATAAATTAACACAAGCGAATTGTGGTAGTTTTTGCTAAATAGTAAGAAAACTCCTCCACCAATTGCTTCTCTATCTCTGTGGTACGCTTTGTAGCCATTGGGAAAAACCTCACTGTCTAGTACTTTTTCTTTTAACAGACTCTATTTTTACTTGCAGGTTGTGTATTTCTATTCAGTTTGCAATTCTATTATACAACACAATACAAAACATTCATTTTTCATTGATCCTGATATAAGAAACTGGTTCTGTGGGATATGGAAAGTTGTTGATTTTCAGATAAACAATTGCATAACAAATTAATACATACACCAGAATTTGTACAGTTATGGCATACATGGTACATTAAACAATTGCATAACAAAATAATACAGACACCAGATGGTGAACAGTCATAGCATACATAGTACATTAATTATGTCAACTACATTTACAAAAACTACTGGTAGTTATTTAGTAGATATCTTAGAAATAAATTCTTCAGCAGATTAGAAGAAATTGTCAATAAAAATTCTTTCAATTTTTTCCTGAATTTATTGTTATCATTTTAAAGATATTTAATATGTGTTGGGAGCTTATTGAAGATATGTATCGGACCCCTTTTTGAACAAATGACAATGACTTGTAATCCTTGTGAAAATCATTTTTACTTCTAGTGCCATAATTGTGAATTTTACTATTTGTTTAAAACAAAGTATAATTTTTGACAACAAAGGACATTAATGTGTATATATACTCAGAAGCCAATGTTAAATCCCTAACTTCTTGAACAGCTCTCTACATGAAGTTCTATTGCTAACCCCACACATATTTCTTATTAAAAGCTTTTGGGCTCTGAACGCTTGGTCGATGGGTAGAATAGCCCCAGAATATTATTCCATATGACAATAAAGAGTGAAAATAAGCAAAATAAACTAGCTGCTCATACGGAGATCATTAGGGTTTGAATGTTTAGGACAAGTCATATTTTTATCCTGCCTTCTTTTTTAGCTGAAATGTTGAATTAAACACTGATTCAACGTTTCTGATTGTATTTAAACGAATTTTAAATAGCATATAAATGCTTATTTACAGCATTCACATAGTTTTGTTGATATTTCAATAATATTTATGGTCATATGGTCATATTTTGAGGAAAAATCTGGTAGTTTTCTAATAGTACCGGGAATTCACTAGATATAGATGAGAAGAAATTAAGATAATTAGTCACAGAACTGTACTGCTGCTATACATGTAGAGGGGGGGGGGGGACTAATTTTCACTGTGGTCGGAATTCACCAGTCAAGAATTAAAGTTATCAATTATTGTCACTCTCTAAACTTAATGTTCCTCCCGCCTTTTAATCTCGACAATGTCGCAGAAGCATGGCTGTTTCGATCATGGAGGAAGGAATAATATGGAGACGACGCAAGAGACCTTTACCACGCATGGGAGTGAAGCAGGCCGGCGGAGGAGTGGGGGGGCATGGCCGGAGTGGTGGGGGCTTGACCGCTTCCAACAAACACGGGGAATATGTACAAACACCTCAAGGGGACTCTAGGATAAACGTGACGCCGCAATCTTGTGATGGGTTATTATGTAACTCGATGAGACAAATAAAAAATGAAGAATAAAATTTTTTGATATCCTGCTTAGTTTTCGAGATATTCTGTCTCAAATGTGAAATGGATTTGGTTGAAATTCAGAAGAAAAAATTATTCAAAGTCAAATTTTATGATGAATTTTTATTTAAAAAGACGAGACAAATAAAAAATAAAGAGTAAAATTTTTCGATATTTCACCTAGTTCTCGAGATATACTGTCTCAAAAGTGAGGTGTCTTGAGTTGAAATGCAGAAGAAAAATTTCGCAAAAGTCAAATTTAATGATGGATTCTTATGTAACACGACGAAAAAACTCGATAATAAGGAATAAATGTTTTCGATATCTTGCTTAGTTTGGGGATATGCAACATCCAAATTGAGGGGTTAAGGTTTGGATGCAGGCTGGACCAAAAATTAATTCTGTCAAAGCCACAATGATTACATGGTTGACATGCAGAATGGATATTTCAGTTTTATTACTACCACTTGTGGTTAGTCTGAAATGTGTCCTAGACCAGAAAAAAGTAAGAGGACCCACTCTAGGGATGAGCAACCCAGACATTTTGTAGGCTGGTACCAGAAATAAAATGTTTATTCAGTCACCTTAATGAACATTCTCTTGATCAAGATGTGTTGTCTAATTTCACAGCCCTACTTATTAGGACAATTGTAAAAAAATTATCTCTCAGTTAGATTTATATACGGGGGGGGGGGGGGGGAATGTTGTACAAAAACAAAGAGACTAAATTAGAAACACATTCCCCAAATTGATTTTGTTCAAAGGCCAATAACTTCTTTATTTATGAAGCCCATTTTTATTTCTGCATGAACCTGTTTCGACATAAATAGATGAGAAAGATTTCAAAATCGGTAAAAATAGGTATAGACGTATTTACAAACAGAAACAAGTCTTATATGAAGCTTTAAAAATAACCTAAGTCAATGGCCTGAAATAGCTATTTAAAAAATTAATAAACTCACAGCTTCTCACATAACAGTTAATTTCATCATCCATTGTCAGTATAATCAGCAACGTGACGAAAGAAATCGTAATAGTAAATTCACTGAATCGCGAAGTAAAACACGCCCCTTTAAATCTCATTTTAAACACTCGTTAAAAAATAATGCTAGTCTATTATGTGCAAAATAGCAAGTTTGCTGATTTTCTACACTACACCAAGAAAAATTTGAGAACAAAGTCATCCCATTGAGAGC
The DNA here is from genome assembly GCA_031002005.1 of Vandiemenella viatica. Classification (NCBI taxonomy): domain Eukaryota; kingdom Metazoa; phylum Arthropoda; class Insecta; order Orthoptera; family Morabidae; genus Vandiemenella; species Vandiemenella viatica. The sequence continues at coordinate 7,030 of JARYHS010006663.1, forward strand.
TATGACTAAATATTTATAGACGTGCTGCAAAGTTTGCGGTGTCTACCGTTCACTTCAACAACGATAATTACAATTCAACTTACTTATGAAATGATATTCCAGGTTCTTTCCTGTCTGGCCTATTTGTGCAACCGTACGCAACACAAGCTGGCATTTTTAAACACTTATACACAATACTAAATGAAATAATCACTGCATCTACCACAATGTGAACACCTTAATTGTTGGGAAGCGCCATATGGTCGCTGCCGGTGCTGCCACCATGCGGGAGAGTTTAGTGCTTGCTTCACCGATTTAACGTCACTTCTCCTCCATATAATTCCTTCCTCCATGGTTTCGATCCGCGTCATTCAGTATCTCAATGAAATATCCTGTCTTCTTTAAATCAGCAGACCTTCCACCATGCCGAAAATAAAATTTTCTGAAAGTGAGAATTTCTTTTCAGTAAATTACCTGAAATTAAAGTTACTTCAAAAAAAAACTATCTAAAGTTTAATTTTTCGATGGTGCAGTGATATTCACGGAAGCAAATTATGCTGTCTACATGAAAGCGACACTACTACATAAAATGAATCACGTATAATTGATCATGTTTTGATGTACAGTAAATTTAAATGTTTGGTCATATATTGTCATTTTTAGGTCATATTTACCCATTTTTAAGGTCATATTTGCCTGCATATTCCTCTACTTTTTTGTCCTAAAGATTAGAACCCTAGAGATCATCTATAGCTGAAATTGTACGAATTGCAAATTTGGCTGCACCCAATCGCTTTAGTAAGTCAATAACAGGTACCTTCCAATTTAAATTATGATCAATATTGTTGAGTTGGTCAAAACATGTTAAATGATATCGATATATGTGTGTGTTATCTTTGAGTGTTCTGAGATCTTTGTACCTACATGTTGTACCAGTTAGTCTTTTCCTGTTCGTCCCTATGTACAGATGTATCTGTGCTAACGTGTAAAGTGTATCAGTATGTTCAATTATAATAAACTATGTGAAACGTACACGGCTTTATTTTCAGTATCAATGGAAACTCAACAAATATTCAAACCTAGAAATTTCTCACACTCTACCTCTTGAATGGACTGGCCTGCAAATTTTATGCCTATATCTGGTGTTAATCCATGTGATGTACTCAGTTGGGTATATTGAGTTTTATCAAAGTTTAAACACAAGCCATTAACTGCAAACCATTCATTAATGAGGTCAAAGACGTAATTTGAAATATATTCTGTAGATAAATCTGGAGTATCTGTAAAATGGACAAATTTTGAGTTTTTAGATTAAACACAGGGTAGATCATGTAGGTATATATATTAAAAACAATAGTGGCCCCAATATAGAACCCTGAGGCACTCCACATCTGATTAATTTCCACTCAGAAAACAATGGACCACTTAAGGCAGCCTTAAAATTCTCCATTGAATTTTTCTGTTTTCTATTCAGAAGGTAAGAACTAAGCAATTTATTAACAATGCCATCTATACCATAATTCTTTAATTTCTGTATCAGAATGATCTACACAATCAAATGCCTTAGATAAGTCACAAATAATTCCCAGAGGAATTAATTTATTCCTTCTAAAATGTTGTCAGTGAATGCTAGTATAGCTTGTTCTGTTGAATGAAACTTTTGGAAATTGAATTGTGATTTAGTTAGAATTTTATTATTTTTGAGGTGTCATAAACTCTATTGTACATTGCTTTCTCGAAAACTTTGGAGAAGGCTGTTAGTAATGAAATAGGATGGTAATACGATACAGCTGACTTATGTCCCTTTTTATAGAGTGGTCTAACTACACCATTCTTAAGCCTTTCTGGAAAAGAACCCTCAAGTAAAGATATATTAAACAGATAACTTAGTATATTATTTAATTCTGTGGAGTACAGGTTAATTAATTTGCTGGAAATCCCTGATAACCACTTTAGTATTTGCTCTTAAGGGACCGGATAATTTTTCTTATTTCACATGCAGTAGCTAAATTTACAGACATGGTGTTAAATTTTTCTTGGAAGCCTGTTTTGACAAAATGCATACTGAATTATTGGGAGTCAATTTATCAGCAACAGATAAAAAATCGTTATTAAATATATCAGCAATTGGAAAATTAGATTATACTGAATTTTCTGTGATAAAATGTTTTTACTTGTTTGATTAGTTTTTCATATTTCCTTTTTACAATTTCCCAAATTGTCTCAATTTTATTTTCAGAATTATGAATTTTATGTTTGTAGTATATACTTTTAGATTCTTTAATAACCTTTTTCAGTATTACTGTTTGTAATGTGTTTTAACATTAGGATTCTGACTGTTCCTATAAGCAATATATAACTTCCTTTGTTCATTATAGTCCCATGGTTCATCAACACCCTTATTAGAATTTAAAGTTAAAATTTGTATAGGGCAAATGTAGGTGGGTGCAGGATAGGGGGAAATTGGGTGTGTAGGGAAATTGCCACCGGAGCATGTGCTCCATTGCAATTAAATTAAATTATATTTTCAGCACAACCTCCTCCTTCCCAGTTCTACCTGTCAGTTATTGTTTCAGCAACTTTATCTATTTCTTTAACAACCATGATTTTTCCCGCTATGGATCTTCAATCAGTCACTTTAGTCCTCTGGATATAGTCTTCTCGGGAGACTAGCCGAGTAAACAAGGTGTTTCCACACGATATTTCGGCGATCTCAGGCTCCGTCGCCATCTTTAGTCCTCTATTTGCATCCTTCACCAGCAGCCCTTAAGCTAAAAAAAGGCAGTGTCCTGACCCCATCATCACTGCAAATGAGCTCCCTTACAGCTTTAGCTAACTACTCAGATAGTACTCTCTTCTGTTTAGGTGTATGCCATGCCTAGTAAATCCCTGCCTACCAATGGTGTTCACAGGCACAACCTCCAAGTTGGGCCTTTACAGAGTAGCACTTCTGTTTTCAGATTTTCCCGCTTCACAGCACTGTTCAATTTTGGCCGGTCATGGCGACTTAGGACCTGCATGAAGCCTTGAATACACTAGGGGACAAATGGAGCGACACCCTGGAACACTGCCGCGTAACATTTAGCAGACACACTAATCAGTTGTTGCAGAAATGTTGCCCGAGGAGGTTGCGTTGGTTAATGCTGCGTACATACTTATATCAAGTAGTTCAGTTACGTAGGACGCGTGTTCGGTACATATAACAGAATTATTAACATTAAAAAATCAAATATGTCAAAACGTTGAAAACAGAGACTCGAATGAGAAGTTTTGTATCTGATTAAAAACAAATTAAATAAATATATATCTTAAATATTTAAAGATTGCGTCTTATTATAAAGTGCCTTTTTTTTCTCAACAAACTAAAAACACGGTGTTTGATGATAGTTCTTGAGGTTTAAATATTGTAATTCCGATGATTTTATTTAATTTCTTTAATTGTATTCAATATTTTTTATGACAAAACTTCGCGAGCCACCACAATGCCGTGCTTTTAACTAGTTTTAAATTGCCAGTTGCCTACTGTCCGCCCCTCGCAAGGGTGTCCCGGCCTCTCACCCTGTCACACCTAGGCGTTACTTCCTGCCGGCTCACAGCTGCACTCCTAGACTGCCGACAGGCGTCCACAAAATCAATATATATTCTTAGACAATATACTGTTGCGCAGAGCAAGGAAACTTAAAATTTATATGCTTCCTTACAAACTATTATTTTAATAATTATTTATGCCCTTTTAAGTTCCAGCTACTGAAAATGAATGGAAGGAAAAGGCTTGTGATTATGAAATATTTTGGAAATTCCACACATTGCCTTCGATCTATTGATGGCAAACACGTTTTGATTCAGACTCCTTCCGATTCCGGAAGCGACTATTATAACTACAACGAACAATTTAGTATTGTCCTATTGGCTATTGTGTATGCCGGTTATAATTTTATTTATGCAAATTGTATCTAGTGCAAAAGAAAAATATTCTGACAGTGGAGTGTTCCAAGAGACTGCTTTTAAATATAGCTCTGGCTGCTAATCAACTTAAGTGACCAGATCCAGAGCCAATACGATACGGTGGACCAAATATGCCTTTCGTATTGGTAGGAGACAGTGCTTTTGCATTGACCGAACATATGATTATGTAATCACGATGTGGGTACTACAAAGCGCATTTTCAACTACAGACTATCAAGAGCAAGAAGAGTTGTAGAAAATGTGTTTGGAATCTTATGTGTCGTATTTCGTATATTCCGTACACCAATAGCCCTCCAGCCTGCAAATGGCGTGTGTATACATACATAATTTTTTAAGGCGAAATAGTCAGTCCAGATCACTGTACACCCCACATGGAACCTTTGATTCTGAAAAGATGGATCACGAAATTGTGGAAGGATCATGGTGCAGAGAAATTGTATGTCATAATATATTGACGCTAGAGGAAGACGTTATTCTGAATCTGCTATGGAAATGAGAAACAATTTTTCTGAATATTTTGTAAGTGAACAAGGAAAGGTTTCCTGGCGGAATAATTTTTAAACATAATTATGAGATAGAAAAAAATCATCCAACCTAGCATATAACACTGTACCAATAGAATCAGATAATCACGGTTTGAAGTGTCCCACATCAACCCATAAAACTGACACAGCTGGATTAGTTGAAGCGCCTTTTTTTTATTTTTTATTTATTTTATGGTCTTTGGCTTTCGCCAATTTGACCAGCTATCAGCTTACATCACATCAAAATTCATATTTTGCAGCATTCACTTTCAAACATTTTTAAGATATTAGCATACATAGGCCCATATTTTAACCCTTTTTTATATATAAATTTTTTTCTTTTTTAACATCAAACACATTACAAACATTTATAATACATTATTTCGCCATTATAAGAACATAATTTTTCAGTAACCACACTCAAATATTTGTAATAAAGCTCATTGTGTTGTAGCGTATCAATCTGATTGTAGTACTAGGCTGGGCCACAAAGACCGTACGGATCTAGTACTTTGATTTCTGACATATTTAATGATGTTTCTATTGCGTATCCCAGAAGGTACAAGTATGATCCCTTCTTATTTCGTAACTCCATATTATATTTTCCTTTTGCATTTAGCAACATATTTGCATAACTGCTTCATTTTGGCGTCGGTTATTGTCGCAAGGAAGTATCGTAGATCCTCATAGCTTGTAATTTTGATGTCTGCATGATTCTGTAGTATTGTTTTACTTTGTTGAGCACACTATGAGCATTCCAAAATGAAGTGTAAAATGTCTTCGTATACACCACAATGTTGGCATTCCGGTGATATTATCTTCCCTAGGAGAAATTTTTTAGAATTTAGCAGGGTGTGCCCTGTCGTCAACCTGTTTATTATTGTTGCTTCTTTTTTATTCACTATTATGTTGAACCATGGTTGCTTCGGAATGTTGTGTTGAATTTCATGGTACCAATCACCTTTATATCTGTATTGGATCTCTCCTACCTCTTCCCACTCAGACTTCAGTAAATTTCTGATTTTACTTAGGAGATCTCTATATGGCGCTCTAACTTCCGTTGACTCATAGTCCTCTGTCCTCCTTGCGAGTTGGTCCGCCTTTTCATTTCCCTCGATTCACACGTGCCCGGGAACCCATTGAAATTCTATTTCCTTTCTTAGGTGTTGTGCTTTGTTCAAATTATCTATAATGTTATATACTAGATAGTTTTTCGTCTTCCCTTTCGGCCCCATTCTTATGCATTGTAATGAGCTCAGTGAGTCTGAACAGATTAAAAATTTTTCTTCTCTCCTTCCCAGTGTATATTTGATTGCTTCTAAAATTGCATACAGCTCTGCCGAGAAAACTGACATATCCTTTGAGAGTTTAATTGATTTACATATTTTAAGCTTTTCATCATAAATTGCTGCCCCCGTAATGCACCCAGTAATTTTGGAGCCATCCGTATAGATTTTTGACCATGTTTTCCACTTATCATTTAAGGTTTGTAGTGTAGTTTTACAAAGTTCTACGGTAGGATACTCTGTTTTCTTAGCTACTACCTTCCCTATTGACTCATGTATTTTGATATTGATTATTTGAGGCCATATTTCCCCCAAAAACGCAGCATTCACTTTACATAGTTCTATAGGCCATTCTTTAATTTCATTGTAATGTTTAACTGTAATAGGGGTTGCTTTCGTCCTCCAGTATTTCTTATTTAACATTTGGCTTATGGCTCCTAACTTCCAGTTTAATGGGTGGTTGATCATTGACCTAACTTTCAGAATAAAGCGTCTAGAAAGCATATGTCTTCGAAGTGAAAGTGGTGGTGTGCTTGTTTCTATATGTAGTACATTTATAGGAGTTGTACGTAGAAATCCTCCACATATACGTAGGGCTACTGATTGCAGCCTATCTAGTTTGGCTAAGGTTAATGCCGAGGCTGTTTCATAGAGCATGCATCCGTAGTCCATTTTGCTGCGGACTAGTTGCCCGTAGAGGCGCAATAGTATTGTTGGGTTAGCTCCCCAATAGGTACCAGCTAAGGCTTTCAAGATATTAATTCTTTTCATGGATTGGCTGTATAGTTCCATTATGTGCTTTTTCCATGTCAGCCTCATGTCAAGCCACATGCCTAGAAATTTTACTTGGTGATCTGCAGTAAGGACTTTACCATTAAGTATGATCTTCACATCATTTACATTTCTATGTCTTGTAAAGACCATTAGCTTGCTTTTTTCGGGTGACACATCCATCATCTTTTCTTTCAGGGCATCTATTATATTGTTTAGGCTCCTCTGTAGTTCTAGCATTGCCTTTTCTTTGATCCTATTTCTTACATATATCACTATGTCGTCCGCGTATTGTATGAACGTGATAGATTTACTCAGTCTTTTAAATACATTGTATAGGTAGATATTGAACAGCAGTGGGCTAAGGGGATCTCCTTGCGGTAGGCCAGAGTAAACATATCGTACTATTGGTTATTCACAACTCCAATGTTCTTAATGATAGGTACTTTGCACACCATTTTACTATTGTTTTTTGGGATGCCACAGTCTATCATAACGTTTACTAACTCCGGTATGTACACTTGTCCATATGCATCTTGTATATCAAGGAAGGCGGCTATGAGATACGAATTATAACTGTTATTTATTTGTATATCTGTTATTAACGTTGAAATTGCATCTACAGTACTGTATCCATTTCTAAAACCCATCACACGGTTTGCTAGGAGTTTCATGATTTTCCATATACAATTCTACCCGTTGTTTAATCACTAGGTTCATAAGTTTACATATGTATGATATGAGTGATATGGGTCTATATGATGTATATAGATATGGATCCTTTCCTTTTTTGATCACCGGAGTTATTCCCATTCTCCTCCATTGGTGGGGTACAATATTTTGTTTAAACAGATTGTTAAGTATTGTCAATAGTATTTCTTTTCCAACGGGTGGTACAACATTGAATATGATATCTAGTCTAATCCTGGGGTTGTATCTTTTTCTTTTAAGCTATTTTCCATTTCCACCAGGGTGAAGGGTCGGTCTAGGTTACAATTAGGATATGTTACGTGTTCATTGTTATCAGTGACTTTCAGTGGTGCATCTTCTACCGTATCGGGAGCTATTTTGTTCATAAATTGTTCCGCAATTTCCGTATTTACTCTTAAGCTTTCAGAGCTTAGTTTTGGTTCCTTATACCACCTAATCTTTTCCCATAATTTTTGTGTCGAGAGATCTCCACTTAATTCCGAGCAGTATTTTTCCCATCCTTCTTTCTTCGCCTTCTTGATGATCTTATTAGTTTGTGCTGTTATTTTCCGGAGCGTAATGAAGTTTTGATAGTTCGCCTCTTTGCGATATGTTTTGACAGCTAGTCTTCTTCTTGCTACCGCTTTAGAGCATTCTGGCGTCCACCAGGGCTTCCTTCGCTATGTACAGTCCTTTCTATATTTCACAGCAGGTGTACTCTCTTTCGCAGCTGCTAAAATGTTTTCTACAAACCAGTTGTAGGTTTCCTGTGGGTTTCTTACCTCAGGGCATTCCGCAATCTTCTATTTACTTATTGTTGATATTTGTGCCAGTCCATAAGTTTTAGATTTATTATCTGGCTATGAATAAATATCCCGTTTTGGGTCGTATGGGTAGCTTGTGTTTCTGTCAATATTTTAATAACTCTGTGGTCACTGCCTAATGTGTCGTTCATTGCCACCCACGTGCATTTTATGGCCATCCTTGACGATACTAACGATAAATCCGGCGAGGAGGGCCTATGGTATGGTGTCCTATGCGGGTATGTGTTTTTGGTGTTTAGCACCACTAGGTCAGATTGACTTATTGCTTTTGCTAACTCCTGGCCGCTATGGTCTGTTATTTCATCGTAACACATTTTGTCATGGGCATTAAAGTCTCCCGCCACAATACTTCCATTGGAAGTTGGGAGAAAATGTGGTTCCATTCTGTTTCATTGATTGTGACATGAGGGGGCACGTAAATAGCTGTAACGTTCTTCACAGGCTCTAAATTTAAAATGTTTACGGATATTATTTCTATATTACTGTTATTGTATTGTATATTTTTCGTCACTGCTATTATGTTTTTTGCAATCATAATCGCTACCCCCACCATACCCATCGTTTCTATCTTTTCTAAAGGTTTTATATTGTCTTTCTCTTACTAAGCGCCATTTCGTTTGCCCACATGGCACACTACGCACACGACTGCACTCGGGTACAAATGACGCGGGATGACGCGCGATGTTTAAGCTTTGGAAGTGGCAACACACAACATGCCCCACGGCACGTAGATGTCGCTCAAATTGTTGCACACAACATTGTGGGACAGCGGAGAACGTTGCAGCGCCAACTAGACTCAGTGTTGCGCGTCAGATTGTCCCCCAGTGTATCCGGGCCTTTAGTTCAACCCTGGTATGCTGCGCCTCTTTCACCATCTTCCTCAAGTCACTCTCTATACTATAACTCACGTTTATATCAATACTATTCCCCGAAATATGCCTTTGCCTACTTTTGCTTTCGGTATTTAATGCTCTATATTTACCAAATTCATTTATGTTCAAGCAGCGACAAGAAAATTAAAGACAGGCAGAGACCGAAACGGCTACTGTCTGTCAATGTGGCAGATATTTTTATTTATTCAATATGTTCTGTTCACTACCAATCTTACTAGTTTCGTAAATTATTTCTATACATATTTTATGTACCCTATTTTAATAACATGATAAGCATTATAGCATACTAGCTAGCAGTTACCCGCGACTTCGTCCGCGTGGAATAGTGTTGTAATATAAGATTTTCTTGAGAGGTCTGGTCACTCAGTGGTTAGGGCGTCCAACTGGACATCGAAAAGTCCCCAGCTTGAATCCCAGTCTCGCAGAGGATTTTCATAGGTCCTTAGCTCGACCTTCACCTCTGGCACAGGTTGTTGTGAGATGTGAAGTGCGCCAGAATGCTCACGTGGTTCTAATTCCACGTTGAACTGTAAGTCCTCTATGCCCAGTAGGATTACTGCGTTAGGTTAAGCGGCTAGGAAAGGGGCTGATTGCATAGACGTAATGAAGCCTTGCCACCAGGTCAATACTATGATACAATTTATTTTAGAGCTATTTTTATTGGTGATAGTAGTAATAAATACTGCAATAAAATAGCAACTGTTTATTTGTCCAAACAACTGCATCGAACTTTTAAAACAATAAAAATATTCTGTATGTTAGGAGTATTTTCAGTTTAATACATCGGAATATATATTGTATGACTTGTTATTTTCTGAAAAAACATGTAAATTTTTTGCACTCGATACCCGCGAGCAGGCAACATATAGTTGACCAGAGGAAAAGCAGTGAGTATCCAAGTGTATTCCCAACAATTTCAACGTTTGACCTTGCGATTTATTAATTGTCATTGAAAGTGCAATTTTTAATGGGAACTGTAATGTTTTAAATTCAAAGGGAATATTACTGGGTATAATGGGATACGCGGAATTATAACGGCTTCCCCTTTAGATGCACCGGTAAGAATTGTCGCCTTCACAATGTTTCCTCCTAGTTCTGTGATGTGTAATCCGGTGCCATTGCAATACCCTGAGGGTGGGGGGGGGGGGGGAAGTCGAGATTACGCATCAGGAGAACTCCAGTGCCAGCCTTAAGCTCGAGTTTGTAGGACGATAGTCTAGATAACTCGAAGGAGTTTGAAAACTCGACGGGGTAGGTAGCAGCATCGTCAGTTAACATTACTGTATCGATGGAAGAGTGTGTTGTCACTTCCCCGACTATTTGCTCAAATTTTTGTTTTTGTTTTTTTTTAGCTCCAGAACTCATTTTTTTGGGGCAAGTATTGTCCTCTCACATAACCAGTTTTCGTCATTCATAATATTTAGTTGAATGCTCGCGAAACATTAGTAATGAGCTCGCGTTTGTTCAGGTATTTCAGCAACACGTTGCAATGCCCAAATATGCAGCGTATTGTTGTTGCCGTCTTTTTGTTTGCTTCGGTGTTTCAGAAGCTCTTGAGATCGATTGCCAATCCGCTTGCTCTTAGCACCGAGCTCGCAATTTTCCAGGTGTGATCTTCCAGACACCAAGTGTTCATTTTGGTGTTGTCGCCCAACTTGCGACTGCTCCGGCAATTCAGCATCTCCAGAAGCCGCAATACGTGCTAAGTACTCAACCCCAGAGACAATATGCTCAACCCTGTGCAGCTCTGATAGAGGATTTGGTCCTGGGTTTTGACTTTTTTCAAAGCCGTAGTTTTTACATTTCATTGAAAGATTTGAATTTCGTTTACCGGCATCTCTTAAAATTACTAATTTCAAGACTTGCGAATAAAAATTAATATAGTTTTAATTAATGGAAACTCAAAACGTCAAAATATGATGGAAGACTAAACATCCAAAAAAATTACTAACATTCAAAGAGCAAATAAATACCTAAGTGGCCCAAGGACGTTGATCTCGTTAAAAAATTGCGAAACTAAAAATGTATATTTTGATTTGCGCTGAATATCTGAAAATTACTTTTTTTTTAAAAAAAGTGAACTTAATTTCTCTCTGAATATTCATTTTGTTTTGAAGATATATGGGTTCCATCAATTAATTCTGTTTTAAATCAGAAATTTAGGTATTATAGTAATAATTGATTCTTTTATTCATAATGTTCAGTGTTAATGTTCGTTTCTCTATCTGTGAAAACAGTTGACTGCATGTAGATCAGTATACTATATTTCGTTCATTTCGATCCATTAATTCAGCTCCGAAAATAAATTACATGTTAAAGTAGTAATTGATTCTTTATTCATAATAGGTTTCTCAATTTGCAAACAGAATTGAAT
>JARYHS010006664.1:0-130000 GCA_031002005.1 Vandiemenella viatica
CAGTAATTATTTCCAAAGTCCCATAGATTATACATGACAAAAATTGATATTCACCTCTTTAATCCTATTCTGTGTGACTTATACAGATCAATTCCCTATTTTCTTAAATTCACTCAGTCTCATATTGCTTCAATCCATCAGTGAAACCCTTTACCTGTGACAAGACATTAACAATCTTAAGTAACCTGTGAGAGCTATTGTGCACTTCTCACGATGAATGATTTTATTAGAAAGATACAAGAAAATATAAATTATCTGCAAATTAGTTCCCAAATTCTAAACTCCAAATTTATACTTAAATCAAACTTGATATACAGTTGTTTAGTTTTTGCTATGCTGAACTTTTAGTTTCTCATTAAAATCTGTGTGATCTATTATAGCATTTCTTTGGAGTTATTTCTGGCTTACATATTGGCTGCCTCCAAGCTTCAACATATTATTATTATTATTATTATTATTATTTTTTCAGTTGATTCCTATGCTTCTGTTGGCGGAAATTCCTGCGAGGCTTTTCTAAATTCTCCAAGACACCGGAAATTTGGCTCAGGAAATGAAAATGATGGCACTATCAGTAATACTTGCGACTCAATTCCAGAATCTTCAAATCCAAATAGTCTCCTTCCTACTAGTGAAAGGTGGGCAACAAAAGCAATATGAATAAAAATTGTAAATGCGTGTATACTAATATTTTCTTCCCTTCATAATCATATTGTTTGTGATGAAAAGTGATTTTAAATATAAACAGTGATAAGGAGGCAGGTGGAATGTGATAAAGTGGAAGACAAACACAAGTAAAGAATATTTCAGATAACCTTTTAATAATATCGAATGAAGTCTTCAAGGAAGGCGAACTATAGATGTTGTTATGGAAACTTGTTTTTAGTGGGCAGTTATATCTTCTTCAGATTATTTATTTTTTCTTTCTTGTACGTCGTAGTCCACCATTTAGAATCTAATCTGGGCCTTTTTTGCATTACTTTTCATGAGTATATAATACTGTTGTTTCTAATATAAGAACTTAAACATTATTCCTGGATAATTAATTTTATATGAATCGTATATCAACTTGATACCTCTGTCAAATCTATTGTTTCTAATGCTACTGTTATTATAACTATAATGTACTACTACCATTAATTGACAATATTATTCTTGGTTAATTAACTTTCTTAAATCCCTTAAAATCAAGTACCTTTGTAAAAGCTATTTTTGCTAAGCTGGTTTTAACTACTACTGCTGCTAATAGCTACTATTACCAGTATTGCCACCACCAATGTTAGTTAAGTTTTATACTAGTGTCTGTTCAAACACGCTGATGACTGCACTGCGAAGGTAGATTCTTGTTGTACCAGATGAACAGTGAGCCTCCCAGGCCAACAAGAGTCAGTCTTCTGCAATACCAAGATGAATCAGCAGTGTCTCAAATGAAGGCCTTTTAGTATATACTGTAGTTTGTCCAAACTTTGATGTCAGTTGTTGTCATGAGTATCCTGTTAAGTTCTTGCCCCATCTTCTTGAAGGTTTATTTTCCCATTTCAACTTTTATAAATTATAATGTTGTTAGTTGGATGTTCTTCAGTTTTCTCTTCCACATCACCATTCTCGCATTTCATAATTGTGTTCACCTCCACTGCACACTTCTGTCTCTGATTCTACTCCACTACTTGGTTGTCTATAAGTTTTTCCTTCCAATATTTTGAGGCTGTATTGGCTGCCTCATGCAGCAAATTGTCATTATCCCTTATCACATAATATTTCAAATGTCCCTCTCTTGCTGCAGACTGTGTTGATGTGCTCTGAGACTAGCTGTCATTTTGCATTCCTACACCATGTGCTGTAGTATACTCTCCTCACGACATTCGCTTCTGCTAATTTCCACAACATTCTGACTCCAAAGAAAGGTATTGTATGACCCATGTAACATCATGTAGTGCCTCATAGACTAAGTATTTTCCTTTGAGACTGTGCCAGTAGCTATTGTGTTAATTTTCAGCATCTCGCCCACTTTAACAGCATTGCACTACGACTTCCCATAAAACTGCATTCCCTCTTTATTTCATCCAATGTTGGGCTCAGTACAGTGTTTGCTGCTAGTACTGCTTCTGCAGGGTAGATCATCTATATCTATAAAATGAAAACCGGATATATTTGAAGTATAAAAACTCGGAAACTACAGAGCATATTTCGATGGGGTTTTCACCGTTCTAAAGATTACAAACTCAATTGAAGTGTTTGGTATTTCTTATGCTCCATCATAACATAATTCCGGAGCGGTAAATGAAAATCTGAAAGTACAGACCTGAATAAAAAAAAGAAAAGAAAGAAATACGATGCTTACATAAAAAAAAATAATAGCCATGTTATCGCATGTAACATTGACTTTCTTAAATTTTGATTTTTGGTCTTTAAACCACATACGTGGCTATATCGAATGTGAAGAGCAGACTAATTAAAGCGGAAAATATTTAAATTAATTTTAACAATACAACGAAAAAAATCTTTCTATATATTCTTTGTTTCTTGAAGTTACTATCTCAGGCCGCACTGCTACAATCTCTGATGTTGTGAATTTATATTCGCTGTTGATATTTAGTAACATGTTTAGTCCCTGTTTAGTAATGCATATTTGACAGGTATGAACATGAAGGTGAACTGTTTAAAACCTTTACTGAAGAACCTTCCGAGAAAATTGTCGCTTTTTGAAATAACGGTCTTTAGCCGCACAGCTACATTCTCTGATGTTTGCTAGCGAACTCGCTGTTTATAGTAAGTAATACGCAACTGATGGCTTTTAACATGAAACTGAACTGTTTAAAACCTTTAGTGTTGACATAGTGTTATTTTTTTGTAGTTTATAGTTGAGTGTTTCTGTCTTTATCACATTTTCTGAAAAGAAAAAAAAGAAAAAAAAAACGTTGTTTCTATTGCTCCTGTTGTTATTATGATAAAACTTAATACACATGTTCCTGATATGGCTAAAAAATATTACAGAAATAAACCCATCTCTTTTCTGCTACACAGGGGATTAGCCGTTTAAATACGTATAGAAAAATGGAGCTACTGACATGAAATTTAGTTGACAAGTGCAAAAAACTGGCAGTTCTATTATTATTGTACGCGAAAATCTGATGAATTCTCATAGAACTCGGCGAAAAAATTTCTAAAATAAAGAATAACAATTTTTGATATGTCACTTGGTGTTAGAGATTTAACATGTCAAAAATCTCCTTGTGCTTTTGGTGATGTTTCTTCTGGTCCAGGCTGTATTTCAACGTAACAACAACCACTGGAAAGAAAATAAAACACCTATAGTGCATTTCCACCTTGTAGATATAGTAGTTTGGTGATGCAATATATCGAGAACTAAGGGATATATCAAAAAAATTATAGTTTATTTTTGATTTGTCTCATCAAGTTACATACAAATTTATTATTAAATTTGGCTAAGGCAAAATTTTTCTTCTGGTCCAGGTAGCATTTCAACCTAACCATGTCAATTTTGAAGTACGATATCTCGAACCAAGCGAGATATCAAAAAAATAAATTATTTTTTACTTTCAGTTTGACTCATCGAGTTACATTGGATACCGTAAACAAAAAGCGGCGCCACGATTATCGTAGAATCCCAAAAAACTTAACTCTTTTATGAGTGTGCAAATCAATCTATATCATACCGGGCAATGCCGGGAACTCTGCTAGTTTATATATATTAAAACCAACAGTAGCCCCAATATAGATTCCTTAGGTATTCCACATCTGATAAATTCACACTCAGAAAACAGTGGACCACATAAGGCAGCCTTAAAATTCTCCAGCAACTATTTCTGTTTTCTATTCAGAAGGTAAGAACTAAGCCATTTACTAACAATACCATTTGTACTATCATATATATATTATTTCTATTAGGTATTTTTTTGTCACGAGCCTGTATCTTCCTTCATACTTAACCGAAATCAATGAATGAGGTGTCATTTTAAAGCTTATGGTCTCCACTTTGGTCACATCATATTTTAAGAAAGAAAGTTTACGGAATTCGACCCTTAAAGGGCCAAAATGTCAATATATCTAAAATGCTGTTTTCTGTGTTACAAGTCATTTATCTCCATGGATACCTATCTGTAATCGATTAATGATGTATCATTTTAAAGATTAAGATCTCCGCTTTAGTGGCGTCATATCCGAAGACAAAATTATTTTGGAATTCGACCCTTAAAGGGCAAAGGTATCAATATTTTTGCAATGCGATTTTGTGTCATGTGCCATTTATCTCACTTCATATCTAACCGATACAGATAAATGAGGTATCATATTAAAGACTAAGGTCTCCGCTGTGGTAACATTATATTTTAAGAAAGGAATTTTTCGTAATTCAACCCTTAAAGGGCAAAAATGTCAATTTTTCTAAAATGCGTTTTTTGTACCTGGAGCCATTTGTCTCCCTGGAGATCTAACAAAAATCGATAAATCAAGTAAGATTATGAGGAGTAATGTCTCATCTTTCGTAACATCATATTTTAAGAAAGAAGTTTTTTGAATTCAACCCTTAAAGGGAAAAAGTATAAATGGTTCTACAACACATTTTTGTGTCACGAGCTATTTATCTCCCTTGATATCTAACCAATATAGATAAATGAAATATCATATTAAAGACTAAGTTCTCCACTGTGGTGACATATTTGAAGAAAGAAATTTTTTGTAATTCGACCTTTAAAGGGCAAAAATGTCAATTTTTCTAAAATGCGTTTTTTGTGTCTCGAGTCATTTATCTCCCTGGTTATCTAACCAAAATCGAAAAATGAAGTACGATTATGAGGAGTAATATCTCAGCTTTGTGACATAATATTTTAAGGAAGCATGTTTTTGGAATTCAACCCTTAAAGGGAAAAAGTGTAAATTTTTCTACGACGCAATTTTGTGTCACCAGCCATTTATCTCCCTTGATATCTAGCCGATATAGATAATGAGGTATCATATTAAATAATATGGTCTCCGCCGTGGTATATTTTAAAAAAGGGATTTTTCGTAATTCTACCCTTAATGGTCAATTTTTCTTATGTTCCGTTACACCACATTTAAAGAAAGAAATTTTTCAAAATTCTAACCTTAGAGGGGAAAAGTATTAATATCTCTACAACACATTTTTTTTGTCATGAGCTATTTATTTCCCTTGATACCTAAACAAAATTAATTAATGAAGTATCATTTTAAGTATTAAATTATCTGCTTTAGTTACATCATATTTTAAGAAAAAACTTTCTCTAAATTCAACCCTTACAGGGCAAAAATATCATTATTTATAGAACTTTTTTTTTTTTTTACCCCGCTTGATAACTAACTGAAATTGATAAATGAGGTATTATTTTAAAGACCAAGGTGGCTGGTTTGTTCACACCATATTTTATAAAAGAAAATTTTGAATTTGACTCTTAAAGGGCAAAAGTATCACTATTATTTCTACAGCGTGTTTTTTTTAATGACAAGCCATTTATCTTCTTCGATACCAAGCCGAAATCGATAAATATCATATTGTTTTAAAGATTAATGTCTCCAGTTAGGTAAAATCATAAATTCCGAAAGAATTTTTCGGAATTTGGTGCTTAAAATGGTAGCGCATATAAGAAAGTTCAGAGCCAAGTTCCTAGTTTGCAGCAGCAGATATTACAGAAATGTCAATAAACTTTTTTTATTCAATAAGTAGTTTTTCGGATATTTTTTTCTGTAATGGAAACGCTTTCATTTTGCTATACAATTCCAATGTAAACATTTTATTCGCACAGCAACAAATATCACAGAGATGTTGATATGTTATGTGCATTTTGTTCAGGTTGGTTGTATTGTGGTAAGGTCAGTGACAGTTTGTCTTAAATACAGAGCGTTTTAAATTTTCCTAACTGTTTCGAAATATGTTGTATGTATTTTGATGCGAAGCTATTACACTAAACAAATTAATATTTGCTACAAAAGTACGGTTCTACTTTTCATTATATTACAAGCATTCAACATCACTATTCATCACATTTTATTCGCGAAATTTTCGCATGGTTCGTCTAGTAATACTTTAATTTCTGTATCAGAATTTCATGATATACACAATCAGATGCTTTAGATAAGTCACAAAAAATTCCCACATGAATCAATTTATCATTTATTCCTTCTAAAATATTGTCATTGAATGCAATATAGCTTGTTCTGTTGAATGGCCCTGTTAAAAACCAAATTGTGATTTAGTTAAAATACTATCTGGTACCCATGACTTCGTTCGTGTTTGTAAAGAATTTGGATTGACAGCTACCGACATCTAAGCACGATAGTGCACGATGGAAGACTCGGTGCTATTACCACACACAAACGCCAGTCATCTGCGCTTTGTAGTTTAGGCAGCAAAGTAAAATATACGGATGCACATGTCTTTGGTCAAAATACGAAAATATCCTTGATCAACCAATTTCAACCACCATATCTCCCACACTCTCACAGTTATTGAAATTCGGCCAACGTTGTTATCGACGGGTGACTCTGTGCTACTACCACACACAAACACCAGTTATCTGCGATAGATAGTTTTGGCTGAAAAGTGATACACCACGACACATACGTTTTTGTTAGAAATATGAAAGTCCGCAGGTCAACCACTTTCAACCACCATATCTCCCACACCCCCATAGTACATGATAGGCGACACGATACCACTACCACACACAAACACCAATGGTCTATGCTGTGTAGTTGTGACAGCAGAGTGACATATACAGAGACACATGTCTTTGGTCGAAATACGAAAATATCCTTGATCGGCCAATTTCAACCACCATATATCCCACACTACCACAGTTACCGAAATTTGGCCAATGTTGTTATCAATGGGTGACTCTGTGCTACTACTACACACAAACATCAGTGACCTGCGCTAGATAGTTTTGGCTGAAAAGTAATACACCATGACACATACGTTTTTGGTAGAAATATGAAAGTGCCGCAGGTCGACCACTTTCAACCACCATATCTCCCACATCCCCATAGCTACCAACAGCTAACCACCATAGTACACGATAGGCAACTCGATACCACTACCACACACAAACACCAATGGTCTATGCTATGTAGTTGTGGCAGCAGAGTGACATACGGAGACACATGTCTTTGGTCGAAATATGAAAATGCCATGCATCAACCACTTTTAACCATCATGTCTCCCACATCCCCACAGCTATCGACATTCGGCCAACGTTGTGCACGACAGGAATCTCCATGCTACTTCCACACACAAACACCAGTGATCTGTGCTAGGTAGTGGTGGCTGAAAAGTGAAATATAGGAAAACGCATGTCAATTTATATATATGTATATAATAACAATGAGCAGGAAAAAGCTTTAAGGCAATAAAATTAAGGAAGGATAGGGAAATATGACCCAACACTTACCACAGATGAAGGCGGCTGGGACGACGAACAAAAAACAAACACAAGAGAAGCGCAATATTTCGGCCTACAACAGCCTTAAACGTGCAGAAGGTGAAGCACCAGGCGCCGTCACATGAGTACAGGTACACATAGACAGTTCTCTTGTTTTTTGTTCGTCGTCCCAGCCGCCTTCATCTGTGGTAAGTGTTGGGTCATATTTCCCTACCCTTACACCAATTACCTGTGCAAGGTATTTTTGGCTGCAAAGTGAAATATAGGGAAATATTGGTTGAAATATGAAAATGTCCTCGGTCGGCTACTTTCAACCTTCATATCTCCCACACCCCCACAGATACTGACATGCAACAACCACAGTGCACGATGGAAGACTTGAGTCTACTACCATAGATAAACACCAGTGGTCTTCGTTGCATAGTTGTGGCTGGAAAGGGTGTATAAGGACACACAGGCCTTTCGCTGAAATACGAAAATGACCTTTGTTGACCACTTTCAATCACCATATCTCCCATGCCCCCATAGCTACTGACATCTAACCACCATAATGCGCGATAGGAGACTCAAGGCCCCCACCACATACAAACATCAGTGGTATGCGCTGGGCGGTTTTGGCTGAAAAGTGAAATATGAGTGACACACACATCTTTGGGCGAAATAAATCATGTGGTTCGGGAGGTGTGTACACATGCCGAAGTTTCTTACATGACTGAGTGTATTATTGATACGGTGGGGGGACTGAGATGTTATATATAAATTTGTATATCGGAGATGGTGTTAGAATTAGTAATATACCAAAAGGGTACAGAATGTTGAAACAAAAACCAGGGAAATAAATATTGAAAGATAAATTATGAAAAAAAGTTGTAGCTATTTGAATGACAGTTATGATAATACTGATACTAATAATAATGAGTAATGCGTCAAAGAATTGTGGTAGTTAGCATGTTCTGGTGTTGGAAGATATAAATTCCAGGTGGGGACTGTTTGTCTGTGGCCATTCATTCTGGTTGAAAGTTGTGTAGTCAGGCTTATATAAGAACGGGTGCAATGGTGGCAAGTTAGCTGGTATATGATGGGGAAGGTTTCCCCTGTGACAGGGTTGCAATATGTACTAGTGGAGGGATGCACGTTGCAGGTGTTGCAGCGAGGTCTATTTCAAGGAAAAGATCCATAAAGTGTTTTTGGAGGGTATTTGTGAACCAAGATATTTTTGAGGTTAGGTAGTCTGCTGAAACATGTACGGGGGATAGTTGGCAGAATTTTTGACAAGAGAGTGCGCATTTCTGGAAAGGGGCGAAGGAAATCATGCCCCAATTGTAGGATTCGATTGATGGATTGGAGGCCAAGCAAGAACTGGGAGATGAAGACAGGGCTGTGGTTGGATTTTAGAGGTGCCAGGCAGGTTACATGAAGGGTGGGTGATTGCACATATGATTTTTTTATGTACAAGATCTGCTGGGTAGGAGCGGGAAATAAGGGCTTGGGATGGGTTCTTGGAATGCTGGGAGAGGGATTCAGCATCAGAACAGATACATTTGCCACGGATAGCAAGGCTGTAGGGAAGGGAACACTTTCTACACAACATATTTCAAACTATGTCTTTGACATAGTTAATAAATGGTTTACAGCTAATGACTTGTCTTTAATTTGATAAAACTCAATAGATTTAGTACATCACACAGATTAACACCAGACATAAAATTTGTAGGTTTGTGGAAGATACATATTTCTGACTTGGGTTCAGCCACATTTACAATTCGTACAGCTATAGGTAATCTAAATATATTTTGCTTATCTACACAACTTAATGCCATATGGAATAATATTCTGGGGGCAATTCTACTCATAGAGACAAAGTTTTCAGAGCCCAAAAGCGAGTAATAAGAATAATATATGGGGTTAGCAGTAGAGCTATTCAAGAAATTAGATTTTTTAAAATTGGTGGCTGAGTATATATACACATTAAGGTCCTTTGTAATCACAAATTATACTTTGCTTGAAACAAATAGAAAAGTACACAATTATGGCACTAGAAGTAAAAATGATCTTCTTAAGGATTACAAATCATTGTCATTTGTTCATAAGGGGTCTGATGTTCAGTAAGCTCCAAACAATTTTTAAATGTCAAGCGTATGAAGAGAATAAATTCAGGAAAAAACTGAAAGAAATTTTAATTGAAAACTACTACTACTCTGCTGAAGAATTTATTTGTAAGGTGTTTACAAAATAACTGCCAGTAGTTTGTGTAAATGTAGTTGACATAATTAATGTGCTATGTATGCTATGACTTCTAGTGTATGTATTATTTTGTTATTTAATTGTTTAACTGTAAATTGACAAATTTACACATCCCTCAGAGCCAGTCTCTTAGGGTACGTTTACACTGGAACCGATTTCGGCCGATTGTTCACTCTGCCAAATATGTTTGAAGCCGGCCAGAGGGAGAAAGTAGAGATAGTGGGTTGGAGGAAGTTGAGAAGTATGAGTGGGAGCTGGTAACAGGTTGTAGCAGAAATATGGTTATTAGAATGAATAAGCCAGACACTTTACAAATTGTTGGGAAAAATAGGTTTGACCTGTTGCCAGTCAGGAGGAGAAGAGCCTCATTTAGATGTTGGATTAAGTAAGAGGCAGCAAGCCTTTAGGAATAAGGGCATGCAAGGCAAGAATAGGAAAAAAATGGTTCTGCTGCTAGGTAGTAGCCATGGAAGAGATGTAGGCCCTCTTCTGCAGGATCAGTGAGGTACAGGTTACCAGGTCACAAAATTTTTCAAACCTAGTGCAACATTAGGTCAGGTAATAGAGGATATAGGTTCACTTTGTAGGAGTTTCACCAAGGACGATAGAATAGTGATAGTGGGAGGTGCTGGGAATAGTATTGATAGAAATGTGAGTTACAATATACAGAGTAGCCTGAGGAAGGTGGTGAAGGGGGCACGGCATACCAGGGTGGAGCTCTTGGACGTCCTAAGTTGCCATGACCGGCCACAATTGAGCTATGCTGTGAGGCGAGTAAATGTGGAAATGGAAGTGCTTTTTGGGAAAGGCATTAGTTCTGTATTGTGTTTATAAACACCATTGATAGGTGGGGTTTCACTAGGCATGGCCTACACCTAAATAGTAGGGGCAAGGGAATACTTTCTGAGTTGTTTGCTAAAGCATTAAGGGAGCCCATTTCCAGTGATGATGGAGTCAGGACTTTGCCTTTTTTAGGTTAGGGGCTGCTGGTGAAGGGACGGAAGTAGATGATCAAAGTGATCGTGATTGCAGATCTACGATGTTCAAAATTACAGATGTTAAAGAAATAGATGAAGTTGCTGAAACAATAACTAACTCGGGTAAAACTGAGAAAGAGGAGGTTAATGCTGAAAATATAAAGCCAGTAATAAGGGTGTTAATGGTGAACTGTAGAAGTATAATGAAAAAAGTAATTGAATTTGCAAACTTAATAGAGATACACGAACCACAAGTAATAATTGGGGTAGAGAGTTGGTTAAAAGAAGAAGTACTAGACAGTTGAGGTTTTTCCTGATGGTTACAGTGTGTACCACAGAGATAGAGGATCAATTGTAGGAAGAGTTTTCCTACTAGTTAGCAAAATCTACCACAGTTCACTGGTGTTCATAGATCAAGACCATGAGTTACTTGGGGTAGATTTCTGGGTAATAAAAAAAAATTAAAAAAAATGGGGGTGTTGGCTGCTTACCGCAGTGGAAGAATGACAGATCAAGATGAGGCTCTTGGGGAGAAATTAAAATCATACTCTGATTTCAGAGGTGAGAATAGAATGGCCATTCATTATTGGTACAGATTTAAATTTACCAGTTGTAAACTGGGTAGGAAATAAGTTTAATAACACAAGGGAGCAGAGATTTGCAAATACCTCAATAAAGGAAGGAAGATTTACACAAGTGGTAGAGCAAAACACTAGGAGACAAAATATTTTGGATATATCCCTAATAAACCCTGATAACGTTGTGGGGCATCAAGTAACCAAGGGAAAAAGTGATCATGACGCAGTTTTGATGGATATTAGAAAAGTCCGTGAACTAACAGCCAAAATTGAAGGGGGAAATGGGCACAGATTTAAATTTTGAAGAGATATTTCAGAGAACATTTTGGCAAATGGAAGGAAGGCACAAGAACAGTAAAGGTGGGAAGAGTTCAAGGAGATAATAAGAGAGGGAGAAGAAAAATTTATTCCAAATCAGAAAATAAAGAAAAGTAGAGAACCTGTGTACTATAATTGGGAAGTGAATAGATTAAAGAGGCTGGTAAGAAGAGAACATTAGTTAAGAGACAGCAGGCTAGTAGGGAATATTTAAAACAACTAAACAACTACTTAATAATAGCAAAGAAAATGGCTAAAGAAGGGTTTATGAACAGTATTGTAAGTGCAGGAGGACCATGCTTTTAGAAATGTCTATGGCTATGTTAGAAAACTGGGGAAGGGAGGGTATTGAGACACTTACAGATAAGGATGGAGAAGAAGTTACTGAGGGGTTGAAAAAGGCAGAGATTTTAAGTAACTGGTTTAGTGAAAGCATTAGGGACAATGAATCAGAAATGGGGGAGGGGGTCTAATTCGGAGAACGAGCTTAACAACACAGTTAGAAATGAAGATACCAAAAAATTTGAAATTCATCCTGAGGAAATCATGAAGGAAATAAGAAAGCTGAAAAAACATAAAGGGGCTGGTGTAGATGATATTACTACAGATATCTTAAAGATAGCCGTATGTGACATTGTACCTTATCTTGAATTATTATTTAAATTGAGTCTGGATACTTGCTGCTTACCACAGGATTGAAAAAGTGTGATAGTAGTTCCGGTACATAAAGGAGAGTGAGAAATAGAGTAAAAAATTATAGGCGAATCAGTTTGACATCGGTGGTAGGTAAATTAATGGAAAGATTGATATGCAACCGCATCAGAAATATATGTGAAGAACGTAAGTGGTTTTCAATTAGGCAACATGGCTTTAGGCAAGGATATTGATGCGAATCTCACTTGGTGGGATATATGCAAGATATTTCAGATGAACTGGACAAGGGAGGCCAAATTGATAGTTTAGCACTATATCTGTCAAAGGCTTTTGATAGAGTGAGTCATAAAATGGTGCTAAATAAGGTAAAATCTATTGGTGTGGATGAGAAAGTGATTTAATGGGTAGAAGAATTTTTAAAAGATAGAAAACAAAGTTATTGTAGGAAATGCAGTATCAAAAGAAGTGGAAGTAAAAATGGGAGTGCCGCAGGGTAGCGTATTGGGACCTTTGCTATTCATTATTCTAATGAATAATTGTGTTGAATGTTTACTATCGGAAATTAGATTGTTTGTAGATGACATAATGCTATATAAAAGGATCAAAATTGTAGAGGACTGTAAACAGATGGAGGGTGCTCTGGACAGGATATCTAGTTGGGTTGGTAAACATGAGATAAAGATAAGTGCAAAAAAGAGTCATCTTATTAGATACTCAAATAGAAAACAAAAGGTTCATTATAAGGTGGAGAAAGAATTGCTTGCTGAAGACTTGAAATGTAAATATTTTCGCATTACATTTGATAACAAGTTTAGCTGGGCAGGACATATTGGACAGGTGGTAGCTAAAGGTTTCAAATATCTGCACTTGTTGGAAAGAGTGATGAGGGGATGTACGAAGGAAGTAAATGAATTGGGTTACAAAACTTTGCTCAGACCATTGATCGATTATGGAAGTGTAGTATGGGACACACATTTTGAGTATCAAATACAGGAGCTGGAGTGAGTGCAAAACAGGGCTGCTAGATTTGTTTCTGGAAATTATCACAGAATGCATTCAGTAACAGATATGATAAAAGAGCTAGTATGGGACTCATTGCAAGACAGGAGGAGGGTAAAGAGGGTCATGGGAATGTACAAGGCGTATACTGGTGATGAGGCATGGATAGATAGATATTGGTGTAGGTATGAAAAGTAGTGCATGGAAGGGAAAAGATTACAATGACCACAAGCTGGCACTCGATTTCAGGCACAAGGGTGTGGGAAGGGTGCCAGCGATTGGAATAAGTTACCACGGGAAATGATGATTAATTTACCAAAAACATTGAAAGAATTTAAAGTTAAAATTTGTTGAGGTTAAATGTAGGTGGGTGCAGGAAAGGGGGAAGTTGGGTGTTTAGGGAAATTGCCACCAGTGCGTGTGCTCCATTTCAATTTAATTTATATATATATATATATATATATATATATATATATATATATATATATAAAACAGAAGTACGCAACAGTATGTATTCCAGTGGAAGTGGTTACACTATGACTGACCTACTTAGCCGAACTCTGCCAACTTCTTCGACCGATCAAACAATTTTGTTTTATTCAGCTGAACACGCTAAAATCGCATCATCTGTGCATTCATATTTAGTCACATCGAAATGAAGTCTCTGATACATATATTTCACCAATCCAATAGTAGAAATATATTTTTATCAATTAACACTTATTATGCTCTGTTTTAAATAATAAAGCAGGGTGGCCACAAACCGGGACTATCGGGAATTATGAGGGCATTTAATGTAACTGGGAAATTTCATAGAAATATCAGGGTATTCACATAAATTCGAAAATTATCAGGGAATTCAATTGAGACTACTCAAAATTTAGAAATTTTTTAATATCGTCTCGAATTTCGTTCAGTCATTAAATATTTCATCTTATATATATTTAACATAAAATAGCCAACGATAGTGTAAACAACATGCTAGCACTCGCCATGAGTAACTGCGACTCGTGCCAAAAAAATGCCACCGTGTGCAGCACTTGCAACCATCTACGCGAGCGTGCCATGTGCTCTTACCAGGGCTGGTTTAAGGCTACTGCAGTCGCGGGGGGCTCCAAGCTTGAGGGGCCCCACCACGATCCCCTTCAAAATTTGTCCTTACTTAACGAACCATTTTCCTGCTAAAATAAATAATCTGCCAATTTATAATGTTAACAAACTGCGTTCACAATAGTCGTTTCCGAGGCGTGGAGTTCCGCAAGAAGTCCATCAGATTCAGTTTTGAGAAAGCTGTATCTGATGTAATTACAATAGGCCTTAATATTTAAAGGCTGGGCTTGATCCTGGCAGGGTTTTGTGCAGTACTAAAGCTATAATCAATGCCCTTCACTTGGTTGTACAGGCACCCTTTGCCTTATTTAGTAATTGTTAAAATGTATTATGAAGCGTTCCTCTTCTCTATTTGACTGAGGGTGAAAGAGCTGCACCCATAGCCTTGCAGTACAACTGATATACTTCTGATATGAATTGGCAAGTGTTGTCAGTTACTATCATTCTTGGTAGTCTACCTGTTACCCACTCCAGTACTTGGATCATTGTGTTAGCTGCGATAGAAATCATCACAGCATACCAGTATCTCGAAAGTGTATCAACAATTATTAGACACATTGAACCCCAACAAGTGCCTGCATAGTCTGCATTAGGGTGTCAAAATTTAATAACACATAGGTCCTAATTTTTTACATTTTGCCCTAAAACACTCACAAATAAAATTTTATGCTATTCTGAGAACTGTAACCCATGCTGAC
Source organism: Vandiemenella viatica (assembly GCA_031002005.1). Classification (NCBI taxonomy): domain Eukaryota; kingdom Metazoa; phylum Arthropoda; class Insecta; order Orthoptera; family Morabidae; genus Vandiemenella; species Vandiemenella viatica. The sequence continues at coordinate 14,991 of JARYHS010006664.1, forward strand.
TTGCACAGACTCATCTTCGTATAAGTTACACAAGAGTAATCGCGCGTTCCCACATTATTGTTACTGTCATTATAGTTCTTGAGCAGGTATCATATATATTTCTGTTCTAATAGATGGTCTTAGGATTACTAAGTGCCAGAAAGAGCATATTTATTATTAGGAGAGGCAAACAACCAAATTGCAGGAGTGCAATCAGTTTTATTTTTAATATACGTGAAGGCAAGTTGATTATCAGTGAAAGCCGTAAGGTCGCTGTACAGGAGTGCATTATATTCTGGGTAATATTATGGAGACAGTTCAAAAATAATGCAAGAAAATGTCTGGATGTTTATAACTGATGGGAAGAGGATTTCAAACGTGAATTGGATAATGTTTTTGGTAGTGCACACGCTTACGCCCTCAAAAGAATGTAAACAAAGTAGGGTAAATCAACAACAGAAAGAGCCAGGGAGACCAGGTTGCTTAATGTGTGTGGAAAACTAGCTGAAAAAGAAGAAAGGGTAAAACAAATGACGATAAATAGAGAGAGGGGGGAAAAAAATTAAGACCGAGCATGGTGGTGTAACGGGTGACGTTCTGGCCTCGCATTTGGGAGGACGGCGGTTCGAATCCCCATCCGCGCATCCAGATTTGGGTTTTCCATGGTTTCCCAAATCACTCCAGGCAAATGCCGGGATGCTTACTTCAAAAGGCCATGGCCGAATTCCTTCCCATTCCTTGCCCCCCATCCTTTTCCTATCTCTAAAGACCTCGCTGTTGAGAGACATTAAGCAGTTAAAATACAGAACATTGTGGTGTAACGGGTGACATTCTGGCCTCGCATGTGGGAGGACGGCGGTTCGAATCCAAATCCGGGCATCCAGATTTGGGTTTCCATGGTTTCCCAGACCACTCCAGGCAAATACCGGGATCTTCCTTCAAAAAAGGCAATGGCTGACTTCCTTCCTGTTCCTTGTCCCCAGTCCCATCCCACCTCTAATAACCTTAGGCGTCGACAAGGCGTAAAGCAATAAGGAAAAAAAATGAATATGTGGAGAGGGAAGTCAAATTGTTCATCTTGGCATGTAATAAGACAACTGCACATAATTTCTGTGCTATAATTTTCTGCCCAGGCTCTACAGTTTTTAGTTACAATGCCAGGCTTCTCATGTAAATTAAGTCCTAGTCATTATCTTTAGACATAATTAAAGTTGTTGCAACATCAATAAGGCGATCTTGTTTTTTCCTTAAGGCAAGTTTTGCCCTTTTGGGTGGTACCTGTTTCAGGTGGAGAATTGAGGAGGGTTGTAGGATTGTTTTCCAGCGGTGTATGACGCTCGAAGTCTTCTGTTCCCTAGAATATAATATATGTCACAATTAATAAAGCACGCTGTGACATAGCTGTACATATAGATTAAAAAAACTTAACTTAGTCCACAACCCGAAGGTTGGTTGGATCCTCCAGAAGGAGGCATACTAAGCCATTGTGTCAGAGGTAGGATGGCCAGTTCCTTTCCTCTGGGACCTACAGTTTAACGTGAAATCCGAACCATGGAACATATAGATTATGACTGAGATAAAAGTGGTCTTTCTGAATATTATTTTTACTATAATTATTATTATTTCTTTTTTTAGCTGCCAACAACTCCACAAGATTGGTATGAGGTCGCAAAAGGCTTAGAAAAAAAAGTTGAATTTCTCTCATTGCCTAGGCGCTGTTGATGGGAAACGTGTCACAATCAATAAACTGACTGGCAGTGATTCTCTTTTTTACAGTTTTTGGAGGTTTTCAGTGTTATCTTATTTGCCGTGGTTGATGCTGAATACAGGTTTATGTATGTTAACGCAGGAACAAATGGAAGTGTTTCAAGACTCAATTGTGCTAGAAAATAGCAAATTATATTAACAATTAATGTCAGGAGTTTTAAATTTATCCTATGATTGCCCTCTTCCCGGCACTAGCATACAAGCACCGAATGTTTTTACTGGCGTTGGTGCCTTCGCCATTAACAAACATATTATGAAACCATTCGGTTCGCAAAACATTACTCACAGAAGGCGCATTTTTAACTACAGTCTTTCCCAAGCAAGGCGGGTAGTGGAGAATGCGTTTGGAATTTTGGCATCCAGATTTAGAGTTTTACGCCAAAGTGAACAGTTTTGTCCTTGCCTGTTGTGCTTTGCACAGTTACCTTTCAGCTAAAAACTCGTCATGTATTAACAAGAGCCAAGAAGATTATGAAGATATAATTAAGGTGACCAATTTTTTTACAATATGAAGGAGGATTCAAAAATTGAAGAAAAAAGGTTTCATGTAAATAAATGAAACATTTTATTAGTTCAAACAAAAATAAACTAATTATGCTTACATCCCTTTTAATTATTTAATTTAACTAGTATTTTTCCATTGAATGAATATTTTTTCAATATATCATTTTCTAATAATATATTGGAAATTTGGGAGCAAGACATATCCTTCATATTGAATTTTACAATAAGTGCTGCAACTAGAGTATCAACATTTAATCTTGATTTCTTACTTGCCCAAAATATTGCAGAAAACAATGGTGACTCTCTTTGATATAAGGAATGGAAATTGCTTTTTCAATTAATCGTTGAAATGACATTTCCTCTTTATTGATTTTTTTCCACCCCAAAATGAAATTAAAAATAAAATATATAGCTCCATGGACGATGCAAGGACATTATGAATAAATAAAATAAATAATTAAAACTAAAACCGTATAACAAAAGTGATAAAACTTTAATAAATCTATATTTAAATTATTTTGCTTGTGTTGAAAATAGGGTTTTATAAAATTGAATTAATTAAACGTGAATTGTACTTACCAGAGTTTAATATTCACTGAGAAAAGAAATGCGAGACACGTGAAGTTCTCCTGTGCCCTGCGCATGCATTGCATAATCGCATCTGTGCGAACTGTACCGTCATATGACGCGCCGCATTTCTGAATACAGAGCTTAACAGATTAGTTTTAAAATATTGAAAAGGAGGACAGGTAGGAGGACACTGTTTGAGGAAGTACAGAACCTACAAAAGGACTGTCCTCCCTAAAGGACAAAGATTGGTCTCCTTAATATAATCAATTTGAACTTTCATCCTGCAGAGTGGAGGCAACAAAACCAATTGTTATCATTATGCAGTAATCCCAGAAATCGTAATAATGAAGGTAACAAAGTGCGCTACTTATTCGTTGAGTATTTTAACAATGAATGAAGTGTTCCGTTCCAGGAAGAAATGATAAGAATTATTCCTGAGACACAGATACTACTTGAGTAAATCAGTCTCACTGTGAATAATAAAAGTATTAAGTTTGTTTTAATCTTCACATTTATAATGTATACTTAATATGTTCAATAATAAATATGTGTGCAAAAACTAAACATGTATTACCTCGTTATCTTCTTCCTGCAGGGAATCTATTCTGTTCCAGGTATTGACAATTCTTTTTCACTAAGAAAAGTGAGTAAGGAGAAATACCAAAGTTTGGGTACATATGCCTCGCTTGCCGCACTACCTGTGCCCATGCTCTCTTTAACCTGGAAATTGAAAAACTAGTTGCCAAAGAAACAAAACAAACAAAAAACAAAAATACAGAGTTTTAGGTATTAGAAATAAGGAAAAGAAATAGGAAAAAGTAGGACTTACCTTTCTTAATTCTTTTTTATAACAATTCCTCGTGTTTTCTAATTTTTTTTAGGATCTTTTAAGGTCAGAAGAGTTTCATACCCTTGCTGATCTTTATTGAAATACAGTTCATTGCTTGGGTCCCATAAATGTTTTAAGGATTTGAGTACCTCAAGCATGTTGGTAATACACTCTTTTTCCTGGGTATCTATTTCCTTTTCCATTGCTGAATAGAATAAAAAAAGTGATATATGAAGTGAAAAACACCACAACACATAAACAAATAAGCACGCAACAAAGAACAACAATGAGGGAGAGGGGGTGACTTGGAGCGCGGGAGTACATGTCTGGTCGGGAGGGGGATTTACACATGTAGTGGTAAGTGTGGAAATGTGGGGGGGACCCGATATCGGGACTATTTTCGACCCGTCCGCCTGATCACGTCGCCCTGCCCACATCTGGTCAGGAGCTGCCTTTACACGTCATGTATTCTCAGGACAGAGGGGCAGAGTGCCCATTTGATCAGTTCCAGTCCAGTCGTCTAAACCCCGCTTAAGCAGGCCAGTTTTGAGGAAGCCAGTTTTGGAAGCAGTTGCATCGCGAGGTAAAATTCAAAATATAACTACTGAAAGTTTAACTATCTCGCCTCGGAACAAGTTCATCGACTTCCTCATTCACTTTAAGCTAAACTCAATGAAAAAACTTTTTCGGTGGTTTAAGAAATCATTAGTAGCAGTGTTTGAGAACTATCATATAGCTCACTCTGATTTGAGGTTGCAAATAGTAAGTATGTTTGCCAGAGTGTATGCTTTTACCAGTGTTGTGCCTTGAGGGATAACCTGCATCTTCATATGTGATTTCGAAGTTCGATATTGCCTATTAAATGTTTTCAACAGTGTTAAGTTCATAAGAAATCAGAATATATTCAAATTAGTAACTGCAGTGACTTTCTTTCATTTACGTATGACCTCTTAGCTATTACAGGGTAAGCTAATAGCTTGGCTGCCGGTTTAAAGAACTATTGCATCTTTAAGAAAAGGTATGTTATACAGGCAACACAATCGAGTTAACATGTTTGAACCCCAAGCAAGCCCATTTTTGTGACAATGTTGCATCGTTTTATACATATTGTCAGGGAAGCTATGGAAGAGACACCGTTGAAGAGATGTTGCATCAATTTATACCATATGTATTGTCGGGGAAGGTATGGACATTCATATACTGAAACGGATAGTAAAGCAGGGAAGTGTATAGTCTTTTCTTAATTTTCATAAACAATGTGAAGAGCAGTTTGAGATTGTTTGCTGATGATGCAGTCATCTATAGGGAAGTATGGAAATTGGTTGATTGCTTGGAAATTCAATGCAATTTGGATGTTATTTAGGCATGATGTGGCAAATGGCAACTTCCATGGTTTCCCAAAATCACTGTAGGCGAATGCCAGGATGGTTCCTTCAGAAGACCATTACTGAATTCCTTCTTCTGCTTTGCCCTTTGTCCTTTCCTGCATGACCTTGATGCCGACAAGGTGTAAAGCTATTAATAAAGATTTACTGTTTACATTGTTAGTAGAGCATTACCTAGCAAATGGCTGTTAATTAGCTTGAATACTTTCCCCTTACTTTCTGTTGGAACTGATTCAGTGGTCTAATTGTTTGGAAACATAGTAATTTACAGTGCTTGAGAGTACACCTTTTTTCCATAAAGTATCTATTGGCAAACCAACAGAGAATGCTCAGCATCACACAACTTCTCTCTGTGTCGTAGCAACCTGTGTCAGTCATGCTTCTTCAGTCTCGTTGCAATTATGTGTATGGTAGTTCCTGTGTAAACGTATCCATACCTGCATATAATCATATAAACACAATGTGTGAATGCCTCTGGGCAAAGACATGCCATTGAATGTTCTGGAGGTCTTAAAAATCATTCATTTCTATAGTTCATTAAATACAGATTAAAGTATTGAATTTAATAGAATAACTTTAACACACACTTTCTTCATAACATAATTTTAACATAGTGGCAGTATTGTCAGTAAAATAACAGTAGTTCCACAATAAATGATGTGGAGAGCCTTAAACATTTTAAAATAATTATTTTAGCTAGATAAATACTAATTTCAGGCAAACTTGATTTTTTTAATATAATGAAAATGGTTTCAAACTAACACTAGCTATATTGATTCATAGGTGAACTATTTATAGGGCAGTTTTTGTGATTTCATCAAATCATATATGAAGGTATTATGTACACGATTACTTCAAACAGTTAGTTGGGAAATACTACTGAGGTGCAATTTGGAGAAATACCACTCTGCGCAATGAAATGGCAGGGTATCAGATTGAATCTAGAAATTTATATATATTCACAAAACAGAATATTTCTAGTAGGACTCCATGTAACCATTTGATTCTATAATTTCCAAATCTCCTGAGTTGAAATTCTTGTTTGTTTCTCTTTTGACAGTTTTTTTTATTTTCAGTGTTGGCAAGTAGCTGTTTCTGTATGCTCATTACTACATTAAACTAATCATAGTTTCATATTCTGCTCTTCATACATGATTAAATTGTAGTTAACATCTGGACAGTCTTGAAATCTTAACTATTGAATGATGAGGCGTGATACATGGATTCTGTATATTACATTATTATCTACAAAATTAGAGCTGAAAGAATCAGTTATTTGGAGCACTGTACAGAAAAACTCTCATTTTCAGGAAATCGATATCGCCCAGTAGGATGACTAATTGTTGTGCAGAAAATCAACAATCGTCTGAGCCAAGTACAAAACCTGTGGACCAAAGCTGTTTTTTGACTCCTACATATTCTCCACAAAAGGTGCACAGAAGGCTCCCTACTAAAGAGCTTTCTGCATCAAATGTTGCTAATTACAAAGGACCTAGATTACAGGGAAATGTGGATTCTCCTGCTAAGAAGCCTAATTCTGGTTCTGGTCAGTGTAGTTCCAGATTTTCCAAGAAGTATAATGGACCACACAACAAACCTAACAATGTAAGTTACACCCAACTTCATTACCTCAATTTAAAATTTTAACTTTCTGAAATGCTCACTGTAGAATGCAAAGGTAGAAATAGATTCTTGACTGCTTACCATGATGGGATGGATGGTGAATGACCAGTATGAGTCGGATAGGAACTTTTGTGAACTAGGAGATCTACATCTTTTAAAAGTACTTCCACTAATAATACAACTATTTAAAGAGTTTGGTTATGAGTAACATTGTGGTCAACTTGTGATGTGAATAAACATTTTGTTTATTAATTAGCTTTCACTTTGCTCAAAAAAGGCATACAATACAGAAATCACTTATTAAGACTTGCAAGCTTTAATGTAAATTTCTGTAGCACAGATAATTGATGAATTTTCTAATTTTAGAAGTTTAAAATCTAAAGTTCACAAAATCGTAACTATAAATTTTCTGTGCAATGTTGTTGTAGGCCATTTTTCCACAGTTGCTCAGTAAATTAAATGATAAAATGACGCCAGTGCAACTCTGTTTGTAGCTTTATTGCCGTATGCGTTTCGCTTCTCGTCGAGGCATCATCAGCGATGAATCTATTTTAAAATTTACAAACTTACTATATATCGTATATTGGCCATCCTTCCGCAGTTGCTTATTACACAATTGTAAATAAAAACACCGTCTGTTAGCAACTGGTTTTATTGATGTAAGCTCAGACGCGTTTCGCCCTTGTGGAATGGGGCATCGTCAGTGACTGTGGATGTATATACATGTTGGTGTTAACAAAATTACAATATTAATATACAAAACTAACTAATAATAAACTACATTCTACTTACGACTTATGGTTGAGGCAGTTACATGGTGGTCAGGAATAGATAGCTCCATTTGCACTTTTATTGTGACGTGAACTGTAGTTATGGTTCCACATAACTATGAGAATAGCTGTTGTTACGTCCAAAAACAGGGTTGATATGATCTCAAATGTCATCAAATGCATGCGGCTACCAGTTCTGATGGCGAGCCCAACAACATTCAACACACAAAACCCAAGACAAACACAATTGAACAATATTTCAGTTTTAAACCCTAATAAGGGAGAGTAGGGAACTTAAACTAGTCACTCACCATGAATAGTCTAGAGGGCTACGAACAACACAAAAACTCTAATGTATGGTACAATACCTTATTCTTACAGAGGGAGGGGGTTATCACAATGCTGCCTTGCAGGATGATGGTGGAGGGATAATACATTGTAAATAATTAATAGCATAAAAAAAAAAGGAAAAAAAGTTAAATGTGGTGGTATATATATATATATATATATATATAGAACAGGAAAATGCTAAAGGCAGTAAATATAAGGAAGGGAAATAAGACCCAAAACTTACCACAATTGACTGCAGCTAGGAATGATGAACACAAAAAGACACAAGACATCCAATATTTTGGCAGCTAGCCTTATCCTTGCCAGAAGTGAGATACCAGATGTCAGATGTAGCTACACTTGCAAATGCTGATGGCGGCCGTCAGTGTTTGCACATCCAGCTACACCTGGTGTCTCACTTCTGGCAGCCGAAAAATTGTCTCTCTTGTGTTTGTCTTTTTGTGTTCATCATTCCCAGCCACCATCATCTGTGGTAAGTGTTGGGACTTATTGCCCTATCCTTCCTTTTATATATATATATATACATACACACACACACACACACACACACACACACACACACACAATAAGTGATGCTGTTTTCTTTTATTGTCTTATTTAGAATTGAGGTCAGGTGGATGTCAACTATCCAGGCAACTAGTTCAGACGCATTGGTAGTTTCTGTAAATAATTTGACTGCACTCATTGTAAAACAGTTTTTTTTAGAGTTGTGGGAAATGGCATGGACTGCCACTGGATGGTCTAGGTAGCAGATATATACTGCTTGCCTGTGACCATTTATTGTGATTGAGAGCTTGTTGGTAGTGAGTTCTAGTGCAAAGGAGGCAGGTTAGTTGGTATATGAGGGTTTTTTGTGGTGCAAGTAGATTGTCCAATGATGGGAAAGGTTTCCCCTGTGCTTCATTGATATAGATTGTAGTACTAGCTAGAGGCATGCTGCAAATTTTGCAGTAAGGTCTGTTGCATGGAAAATATCAATGTGATGGTTTTGGAGAATCTGAAGGGGAATATTTGTGACCATCATGTTCTTGAAATTGGGTGGTCTGCTGAAACGTGCAGGGGCAATGGGTAGAATTTTGTAGAGATGGGTGCTCATTTCAGGGAAGGAGCATATCTATGTTACAGAATTTCATTAATGAAACTGAGACCAGGAGAGAGAATTGGGTAACAAAGAAGGTCTAACTTGGAGACCATCAGACCTGTTCAGAACGGATTTCGATCCCCCGAGTATATGTTGAAGGGTAATAATTCCATATATCTGTGTTACAATTATTTCTTCAAAATGAGCCCTAGGTATCGAGAAATTAACGCGCAAACATTTGTGAATATTGCTTAAATATTATAATTTTATTCCATTGTTTAACAGTTTCAGCGTGGCGTATCGGTAGCGCGCTTGCTTACCATTTTGCGAACCCGGGTTCAAATCCCCATACTGGCAAATATTTTTATTTCTTTTTTTATATGTAGTAATCATTGAACATTGATTTTATTTCATTTAAAATTCATTTACGAATTTTTATTATGCGAAATAACTTTTAAAACTTTATTTACAATAATACAATTATTTACAATAATATAATTACTTACAATAGATACATTATACAATTTTTATTACAATGCTACGACCATAAAAGAGATATTCTGTTAAAGTTCCATTTCCTTTGTAGAACATGAAATATATCTGTTTCAAAAAAAACATTTCAACAATAAACAATCAAATAACGATTACAAAAAAATAAAGTTGGGAATGTATATTCTGTAACAATTTGTTTTAAAAGTTATTTCGCATAATAAAATTCGTAAATGAAATAAAATCAATGCTTAATGATTACTGCATATAAAAAAAAGAAATAAAAATATTTGCCAGTATGGGGATTTGAACCCGGGTTCGCAAAATGGTAAGCAAACGCGCTACCGATACGCCACGCTGAAACTGTTAAACAATGGAATAAAATTATAATATTTAAGCAATATTCACAAATGTTTGCGCGTTAATTTCTCGATACCTAGGGCTCATTTTGAAGAAATAATTGTAACACAGATATATGGAATTATTACCCTTCAACATATACTCGGGGGATCGAAATCCGTTCTGAACAGGTCTGATGGTTCCCAAGTAAGATTGGTTTTTAGAGGTGCAGTACTTTTTGCTTGGAAGTGGTGACAACTGTTGAAAATAAGTTAATTGGCTTTGTGAGGAGAGAGGTGTGATTAGTACTTACATAGAGGAATCTTGACGTTTGTGTTTGAGTAGGTTTAGGAATATAGATGGCATGGCTATTGTTGGGGGATTGAGGAAGACTAGGAGGTGGTTTTCACTCTTGATCCATATCATGACCTGCTACTGTTTGTAGCTTTATCTGCTGTTTCTCTGTTAATATAACAGTTTTGATTATGAATTCTCTAATATATGATGTGCTTTAGGCGAAAAACTGGTTGTGGTTCCAGATTGCGACCTTTATGAAAACCCCTGTATTGTTCTGATTTTTGTTAACCTAGTTCACTAACGTGCACTGTTGTATGATAGCATGGTGCTAATCAACTGTGACAAAAGTTGTATGATTGACAATAGTTTGTCGGTTTTATTTGGTGCTACGGCTTGGCAATAGAGACAATGCTTAGGGCAGGTCCCAAGTCCTGTTCCACTGGTGGCCGGTGGTTGGGGTTCCACGATGAAGCCAGCTGCATGGCTGGTTGCTGTGGTTTGTGTTGTCATATTTTGGGCCGTCAGTACGCCTGTGGACCGGAACCTCTTTTTGATGTTTCTTGGTTATGGGTTCTTGGTTTTCATACTGTGTTGGAGGCAGCTGGTTGAAGTCCATCCATTGTGTGGAGAATGGAGGATTTTCCGCATCTCAGGGCAGCGTATGTAACAGACTGCCTGCTGCCACAGTTTGCATAAGTTGATATTACGTCTTCAAGACAGGTGCAATATATTACATATTGTTCATTGCCGCAGCTTACACACGTTTGGCTGTGAGCAATCCATGGCTTTGTGGTCCAGGTATTGGCAGTAGAAACATTGAATATAGGTTATTACGACTTTCTTCTTCTGAGTTTTATGTTCTGGTTTCACTCGGACAACTCTGGAAAGGTGGAGGGTCTGTTGTATTTATTTTATATGATCTTCTTACTGTCGGTCTTATCGGTATCGGACTTAGTATTTTATTTTATTTTTCTTTTGACCCGGTCGCCAGGGACAAATGTCCCTCTTGTAACTCATTCGTAACTTTAACCTTCAAACTTACTCATTTAATCTTTTCTATTTAAATAAAATAAACTTTCATATGATTCATTGACATTTATTCCAGTTGCATTTCTTTAATAGGTATCCGAAGAATAGCAAGGTCCTTATTCTCCGTAACTGTCTGGATATCTACAATCAACTCAAGGCACACACTAACTTTCGCTCTCACTCACTCTCTCTTGTAACTCTGGTTGTTAGCATGGCTATGAATTTCTCCCAGAGTAAACTTCAGTCTTTTATAATTTCTCCAAGAAACTTATTATGCCACAACCTTCCCCAAGTTTACCATATATTGAAAAAATATCTTGCTAAATTTTTATTGAGGGCTTATATAAGGACCTTATTTTTCTTCACCTTAATAACAATAATTACACCATGTATTTTTACAATCAACAACAATTTATACCAAACTGAAGGAACACAACTTTTATGTCCTGTTGCAGGAGGCATTTCACTGTTTTACTTGTCCACCTTCATCACACTGACACCAATCCATGTCGACAAATAGTCTGTAACAATTAACACTTTCGTATTATCTATCTTATCAGCTAAACCAATGGGCAAGATTATGAAATGAAAATATAGTGTAATCAATACTCTTATTTTCAGAAACATTTCACTAATGTTCAAAAATGCAAAATGTATGTTAACCTCCTGACCCATTGGAGAACATAGCCAAAAAATACAATGGCTAAACACATATTCATTATATATGATAATTACTTTATTGATCTTTACATAATTGTTAAATATATTCATTAATAATAAATGTCCAACTTGTTGCCACATTTTTTTTTTTTTGCTTCAAATGCAAACATGAGTTCCTGAATGAAGTATTTATTCACAGGAAAGAAGGTACCTGGACCTTAAAATAATATTATATTAAACTACTTAACATAGTTAGTTTTATTGTTTTGTCAAAAGGAGTCTTAAACAATGAATATTGCAGATAATATTTTACACTATTTCAGCAAAACTGTAATTAACTTTACCATTTTTTTCTCTTAATATTACACAGTTCACATAACCTTTCTCTCCATCCTCATTAGTAGTCTCCATAGAAGATGAGTCTTTAATATGTAATAATCCCATTCATGGTAAATTTTCACTATTTTAAACAAATGCTAATTTTCATTAATATCCCTACTATCTTTGGTATCTTTCACATCAAAGAACTAGTAGTCTGCTCCTTTTAGCTAACAAAATCATTTCCATTATTTTCAATTTGTTGCACATATAATTCATTTTTTTTTTTAAGCACTCCAGTTTACAATTATTGATTTCAGTTACTGTGCAATGTACGGCCAGTAGAAAAAAACTGTTCATTTTGGTTGAAAATACTGCTAACTGCTTCCTTGGCGCTTACTCTGTAAGGAAAAGTGTACTCGAAAGTCGTAAAATATGTAACAAAGGTGTAATCCGCGCCGAAACATACAGTTACGCACATTACTGCCTAAGCGTTAAGACATCTTGAGCAGTCTGTGACGTAATTATACTCAGAATTTGGCGTGACAGTTGTTTTCTTTACTCAGAATCCATTAAATACCATGGAATATTAGTAGTCATTCTGGTCAAGGCTGCCATTCAACCTAAAAAGAACACGGTTACGCATATTACCGTATTAGCGGCAATAGACGTCTCGTTCCGTCAGAATTTGGCATGGCGGTCACTTTATTCGCTCAAAATCCACTATGCACCATGGAATATTAGTCGTAATTCTGGTCCATGCTTCATTTCAACCTAACCACACCATCCACTAACACAGCTCTTTTAAAATCAATATGTGTACAGCGTGAGGAACAGCACATTCGTGACAAAGATGGCTGCTACACATCGGCTAATACCGCCCGTAACCCAACGATTTTCAGTATATTACTTCTTTCCTACCTGTTTTTATCGGCTTTGCGTACACTTTTTCTTGAATAGAAATTCTGAAGGAATGCGTTAATCACAGTTTCATCGAGAAATAACAGTTTTTTCTACTGGCCGTACTTTGCACAGCACCCTTGATTTCTTAGCTTTCATTTTAATAGGAAATGTCAGTTGCTTCTAATTAATGTAACTCTTTTTTTTTTTTTTTTTTTTTTGTTGTTATTACTGTATTTCCTTTTGTCAGAATATTTCTTTACCTCTTTCATTTCTGAATGTTCCATTTGTAGCTTTGCTAATATTTCCTAAATGTCTCTTTTTATCCTTATCTCTTCTGTTTTTCCACAAACTTCATCACTTCTCCATTTTATTATTACTCAATTTCCCTTTGTTAGAATAATTATTTACTTCTTTCATTTCTGAATATTCTATTTGCAGATTAGTTAACATTTGCTCAATGTCTTTTGTATTCTCATCACTTCTGTTTTCCCCACCTTTCTTGTCACCAATAATATCTTCTTCTTTTGTCCTTTTAATATCATTTCCAAAACTATTCTTCTCCACAGCCTGTTTTGCTATCCTTCTACTTTTCAACTTAACTTTCTTCTTCTTCAATTGATGGTTTGTTGAAGAATTCTTTACTTTTTTCTTCATCAAATAGTGGGGAATCCTTTCCTTCTTCTTTACTTTTTTCTTCGTCAAATAGTGGGGAATCCTTTCCTTCTTCTTTACTTTTTTCTTCGTCAAATACTGGTTTCTTGAGGAAGTCTTTATTTACTTTTTTCTTTTTCAGGCTGTAGGTTTGTGGATAGACTATTCAGTACTGCTTCACATACTGAAAGTCTAACAGTAGCTCTTGCTACTAATCATTTTTCTTCACGTAGTTCCCTTTTTTCACTATACAGCATCTCTTGTGACCAGAATTGATTTAGGAAATTAGTTTTCAAGTCATCATAAGTCCTATGCTTTTGAATTTGCTGATTTCCCCCAAACTTGGGTTCTGTTATCGAGATGCTGATAGATGTAATTAATTTTGTATTATAAATGTAACCTCCAAAGATCCTACAGGTTTCAAAATTCTTTAGGAGTTTATTAGGTTCTTCGGTGGTTTAATTTATATATATTGATTAATTAAAAAGTCCAGCAAAAGGTTATGTTGAAGATTTGTTTATTTGCTCAAAACGAAGTCGGCAATATTCACAAGCATAGATACAATACAGAGATGCGCTTCTGAGCCGTCGCAAAGATAATCTCTGTGAAATCTCTGTGAACTCAACTTGAAAAACTAACTGGATGAATCTCTCTGTAAAACTGAATACTGAATCTGTCCAGCCGATCTGTTTGTATAGTCTCTATCTGCCCGATATTTCTCGAACATTAACAATCACTCCAACAATCAAACATATTAAAAACAATCGGAATTAATACAAATTACTTAACAACATTACAAAATGATCAGAAATGGTAATTAGAGGTACTTAAATACAAAATTACTTGCAGAAATCATCTCAAACTGTAGAAAATTGTCCTGTAGTCATTTTAACTTGCATTAATACATGGAATTACAAACATTTAAGAAATTATCTTGCACCATTTGGTTCTTAAACATATTAAATGGACTTTAAATAATTTTCTTTCATAAAACGAAGTCTATATACACTTAAATTACAAAACAAACATACCAGATCATATTCAAGCAAACTTTAGCTCACTACAAATACTTCATAGAGTACAATACTATTCAAAATTCAGGTATGAGGGCTGTTACAAGTTCGATATCTTGTGATTGTAATGTGTGCTTTATTGCACCAACCTCAGTTCCATTTTCAGTAATGTTCCCTGCTGTTATCTCCAAGTGTGGCGCTAGACATGTTAGGTTTTTCTTTCCATATGATTACAGGTTTCACTGCACTGTGTATTTAATGTATTAGGTCTTCTACGATATTCTCTATTTAATGCCTCATTTGTGTGGTGCTCTGTTCCACTTTACAAATTTTCTCCTCTGGAGTCAATACTTTTACTGTTAGGTCTGATTGGAACTGTTGGAGTTATTGAGACGGTTCAGTTATTAGGTCTGATTGTGATTGTTTAAAGAGTTCAGACGATTGATTTTTTATGTCCAACTGTATTTGTTTATTTTTTCAGACAGCTCATTTTATTCTTGAGACAACTCGGATTGTGTATGTCTATTTTGTGAAAAGAGACTTAATATTAATTGTTTTTGTTCAGACATTTGTTTCATGTATTCAGAAGACTGTAAAAGAATACTGAACATAAACTGCTTCAAGTCTGAAATAATAGCTGAAAATAGCTAAGTGTTCATTAAAGAATCTGGTCCATTATTAGTATTCGGTACCTGTGTTTCAGTATTAGTAATTGGTGATGACACATTTTCAGGGAACCCATAGAAATCCTCTGACTCATCGTTATTGTTTGTAATTCTACTATCAAAAGTGTTTGATGGCTCCACTTCTCCAGAATCGTTGGGTTCCTGCATGATAAATATTTTTTAAAAAGTTGCAAATCTGCAGTAGAGAAGGAAAGTTGAAAAGTAAAAATAGTAAACTAACCCACTAATATGTCCTTTACATCCAGGTGGGAATTTAAACTCAGGTTCAGAGTCAACATCGAATCAAAATCAGACTTCCCAATTGATAGAACATTATTCATTATCTTGTAACTCCTGTAAATTGAGTTAAGATAAATCACGTGAAACAATGTGTAGTTATATTCGCTTTAGCGGAAATTCAAAAGTCTTTTAGTTGACAGCAGGAAGGATAAAGTAGGTCAAGAAAATAATTAAATTCTCATGAATTATGAACAATAAATTCTCATGAATTATGAACAATAAATTCTCATGAATTAAGAACAATAAATTCTCATAAATTTTAGTATTGTATGATGTACCGTAACACTTCAGTGCACCATAGAAAAGTCACTTATCTGTATAACCACGGGCGTTCTTTGTTGACGCAGTTTATGGACTAATTTTTTGCAGTAGACACTGCAACAGCCAGAGGTAATATGTATGTGCCCAGCTGATCCCGACTCTGCAACGATGCATACCGAGCACTTACAGATTCTCTGCTGGAGGCGCTGCCGTAGATTTGTTGTCCCGTTTCTATCAGATGTTCTTTCTTCCCAATGAGCTTTGGTTAATCGCTAGTTGCTATGACAAGTTGTAGACTATTTGTTACTGCGCCATCAGCTGCACGATCACCTTGTTGTATTATTTTATATGATTCTCCTTTTGGTGTCTGCTAGGATTCAGTAACCATTTAAGATTTGTGAAGAAACTTTGATGTTCGAACTTATTAACTTCTCATATTTGAATAATAATAACCTTTCATATGATTCTTTGACATTTATTCCAGTTGCATTTAATTAAAAGGTATCCGAAGAATACAAGGTCCTTTGCTCTCCGTAACTATTATCAACTCAAACTCGCACTAACTTTCACTCTCGCTCGCTCACTCTCTCTTGTTACTCTGGTTGTTACCATGGCTACAAATTTCTCCCAGAGTCACCTTCGATCTTTTTTATTTTCTCCAAGAAACTTATTAAGCCTTGTCGTGGTATAGGCTCCACGGCCTCCACTGCAGCCCTTGCTCTTTAAATCCTTGACAATTTCTTCGCTATCTGAACCACACAATGTTTTGAATGGGATATGGTTCAGAAAATTTTCCTCCAGATGGCCCAGGAAATGATCAGCATAGGATGGATCATGAACCTGCCTATATACAGTACTTGGTAACTGAGGCAGAAATAGGTTTTGGAGAGCATGAATTGGGCCAACGATGTAAGAAAGGATGTGCTGGGAAGGTTGTGTGGGGGTCATATATCTTAGAAATGTTCCAATACACTGAGACAACTGTGGGGGATGGGTGGATAGAGGGAAATTGTATCAATGGAGGTAAAGAATCAGTCTGGAGGTAGAGTGTGGACTGTGGACAGATGTTCAATAAAGTGACAGCCACTGCCACCCACATGTTTTAGTGCTCTACCCAGTGTCAAGATCATCTTAGGCACCTTTGTATTCTTCAAAACTGATATGTATATTTTGTGAATTGTAAATAATTATGGATTGTAAAAAAGTGATAATTTTTTTAGTGATTGCCAATTGGATATGTGGTTTAATCTTTATTATTTCAGAGAATTGCCTGTAAATATGAGGATAGTTAAAAGCACTAATAAATGTAGTTATGATGTAACTAATAAAATGCATATTGAAAGATGGGTGATAGGAAAATAATTAACTGAGTATAGTTTGGATTTGTATGTTTTAACTAATCATACCAGTTAACAGAATTCTGTATCTTCATGCTGGTATTTATTGTTTTCTTTTATTTTCAGGTAAATAAATCATTGTTAAGGGGTGTTTTCCCTTCAGTTGTGTCTAATGTGTGTTACATGAAAAGTATCGAATGAAGTTAATCATTTTCTAAGGTGTATGCCAAAATGACATCAATTCTGGTATTTTATGTTTTGATTTTTGATGAGATATTTTGCAATGTCCCAGATATTGGCAGAATGTTTATAATAATCCTTTCACCCTGCTTTATGTCAGTAGATAGTGATCACTTTGCCTTTTTGTTTCATTTAACTGAGATTGCAAATATTAGACTTATATTTCTCCATGTCTGGCAAAATCATTCATGATACAACATTCCAAGTCCATGTCCTTACCAGTTTTGTTGGGTGAGCAATAATGCTATGGCCTGTGATTTGGTAGGTTTTGGGTTTGAATCCCCAGTTGGGCATCCAATTTTTGGTTTTTCATGGTTTTATGAAATCACTCCATGTGACTGCCGGGATGTTTCCTTCAAAATACCATTATGTAATTCTTTTCCTTTTCTCACATTCTCTCCTGTCTCTAATGACCTTAAAGTCAACAAGGTATGAAGCTTGAAGCAAAAAAAAAAAAAAATCCATTCCCTTCATATATTATTTTTTCCAGAGTTTCTGTTGAATTGGATCAGCCCAAGTATGATGCTATATTTTAGCACTTTGTATAATTAAGGTAGCACTCCCTGCTAGATTGCAAGTTTGAACTATTCCATTGGATTCCAGTTTCATTTTCTTCATCACTGCATTTCGATCCCATCTGAAAAGTGATATGATACATTATATCAGCATTTAAGCTATTAGAAATCAAGACAAAAATTAATATCATTTATAAAATTTCCCTTCAGTCGGAATTCAGTATAAGATGCAAATGAGTATAGTGATACTGTTTTTTTCTGCTATTTTGCTGTGGTTAGTAACATTTAGTTGTGCTTTGATCTGCAGGACAAATCTGCTCCTCTGGACTCTGTGGATCAGGTGACTGCTTCTACGAAGGTTGGCAACTGGCTGGAGAGCAACGTACAAGAAAGTGTTGAAGTCTCTAGCTGCCGTACTCCTACACCTCCACTGCTTGACCCTCAGTCTGATTCACCATATTCATCAGAAGATGAACTTCCATTGCTGTCAGTCTCACAGCGGCCACCCGCAGACTCACCACTACGTGTAAGATATTCACATAAACCTATCAATGGTATGTGTCAGGGGAAAGAGCAGATAAGGAAGGGTTCAAGACCTATTGGAGATAAAACTTTTATGCAAATGCTCCCTCCCTCATCTACTCAAAACAGTGGACATACAGACATATATGATGTTTGTAATCTTACTGTTAATGATACTTTTGACCGTCTCGTATTTAGTGGACCTCCAAAGAAAAATTCCATTAAATCCAAATCTGGACTGCATGAAAGTAAATATAGAGCACTATTGAGACAAAATAGTGACTCTTCTTCTCAAGACAAAAAGATTTGCATTCAAAATGGTGAGAATTTATATTCGAAACAGAAGCCTTTAATTTTAAAAACAGATTCACAATCATTTGTGCCTGTAATTTCGTCAACCCAGAAGTGTGGTGGTGACATCCAAAACACGGTAACCAAAAATGAGAAATTTACATCTGCATTTACTAATTCTGAGATTTTTGATGAATCAAAACTGACAATTGTGGAGCTTGGAGAAATAAAAAATATTGATTCAGTTGAAGCATCACAGTCAAACTTCAGTGAGAGGTGCCAGTCACATGGAGTGATACAAAATAAATCACCAGCTGTAGAGGTGAGTCATTAAATTGTAATCTTGATTTCTTGCTACTTTTTTGAGTAAGACTGTGCCACCTTTTGGAGAGGCGACTTTTACACCGTAAAAGTTGTCCATAGACGATTCAGATTCATTAATATCCTCTTCCTCAGTATGTTTCTTAATTTTATCTACTGAATCGTTGAACCCTCAAAAAGTTAAATCCAACACCAAGTATATTATCTTTACTGTTTATAGGAATTGCTGGTTTTAATTTCTACATTGAAATTTTGTTTTTCTTCTGCACTTCAACCATTAGGTGGCTGCCCGGTTTGGTCATATTTCATTCTAACGTCTTCTTGGTTGTCCCACCTATCTTCTGTCATTTGATTTATAAGATGCCACTTGTGTTGTAGTAATTTGTTTTCCTTTCCTTCCAGATGGTCTCTCCACTTTTATCTATATTTTCAGACTTGGTCACATTTGAATAAATATTTAGATCTTGTGAATGAAGGCTTTCCCAGTGAGTTACCGAAATGTAATGTAAGATTATATTTAGATATTGTTTTATTGCATCTTTTATTATTCTGTGTAGTTTAGAGTGACATTTGACTTGACATAGTAACTTCATTTTGGCTGTTTGTATTCTTGGTTTGTCTGTGTAAGAAAAAGGGCAAAAGTAAGTTGGTAAAAAAAACTGCACTCGAAGAATTTAAGATAAAGAACAAGGAATTGGAAAATGTGTGTGTGTAGATCTATCTAAGGCATTTGATAGTGAGCCATGGAATGGTTGTAAATAATGCAAAGACCATGTGAATGGGTGAAAACCAAAAAGTTATGGTAGGAAATGCACTATCCAAGGATGTGGAAATAAAAATAGGAGTGTCACAGGGTTGTGTATTGTAACCATTTCTGTTCATTGTTCTAATGAATGATTCTGTTGATGGTTTACATTTAGAAGTTAGTTTGTTTGCTGATGACATATAATGGGATTAAAATGGTAGCAGATCCCACAGGGGCTTGGTATGCTTGGTGTACAGTGGTGACCACACTAGTGCATGGTCGTGGAACTATATATATGTCTGACACATGCTGAGGATGTGTATGGGTGGTGAGGAAAACCTCTCAATGGTGTGCAAACTGAGGGGCCACACCCTTTTTTATAGTGGTTTTTGGTATGATTTGTGGGATCCATGACCATCAACAAGTGCTTTCTCTGGACACGTGAGACCAAAAAGGTAACAAAAAAAATTCCCACCAGCTGTAGTGTAGGTTGAATTCAGGACATCCTAAACACCTCAAAACTAAAAAATGGTTTCAGGGTTACTAGTCCACCCGAACCAAATAACAATACAGTGTGTGCTTTGGCAAATATGTTCGTTATTGTGGAAAGAAAGGAGAGAATGTTCAAGAAGGTATTGCTCTTTTATATATTAAAGGGTTTACGGGTATTGTAACAACCATAAAATAAGTTAAAAAGCTGAAGAATGGAACACTGCTGCTTGAAAGGTCTACCAGTAGGCAGTCCTCCCCATTCCCTAATCTGTGAGAAGCCCCAAGCATCCACCACTTATGTTTTTCTGTTTGCAGAATATAGATGTAGAAAGTCAACATATTGTGTTAATGAAGACTGTAAAATTGTATATGTATAAATAAGAAAAGATAAAGGAATATTGCTTACCACAAATGATGGCAGGATGGCATAGAAAAAGCCAAAATACGAAAACATAACATACAGAAATGTTCACGGTTGAACCCTTCAACAGAAGAACATGAAGTGAACAAGGTGGAAATCGGAGAACAACTGACTAGTTACTGCACACTTGCAAATAGCAGTGAAGGTTGGGGGAGGGGAGTTTTAAAATACCCTGGTAGGAACAACACTGAAGAAGATACCAGAAAAAATGCACATAATAAAAATCTTTGCTTCAAGTTAACATATACACAATACAAAATGAAATTAAAAATTGAACAATTAAAATAGGTACAAGAAAATGTTTATAGAAAAATATCAAAACAAAAATCTAAACCAGGTATGGGCAATCTTTGCTTAGCTTAGGGCGTAATTTCATGATTTAATCAGGGCGCGAGCCTTAGGGAAGAATTAAATCGGTAGTAGTGAATAAAAAGGCGATAAAAATTCACACATTTTTTTATTTATTAGAATTACAATACCATAATCAAACATACAAAAAGTAAAATTAAATATCTATACGTCGAACAACAGTATGTTTCGATAAGCTCACTTTCTCAAACTCTTCTTTTCTGGACACAAAAGTTCTGCAACATCTACTAGGCACTCTGTAACAAACTCTCCCTCAGAAAATGACTTTGATGTTTTCGCTATTTTGGAACTAACTATAAAACTAGCTTTAACAACATTGTCTAGATTTGATCTTTGTGAATGGAACATTTGTTGCTCTTTCCCTAAATCAGTAATGAGTTTTTTTTAAATTTTATCCTTTCTTAACTGGCCCGTAAGTAAATTATATTGAGCGAAATGCTTGCTGGAGTAATGCCACTTCATATTGTATTCTTTTAAAACAGAAATTGTTTCACTGCTCAACAACACATAGGTTTACCATTGTGCATGATAAAAAAGTATTCATCAGTCCATTTGTTTTGGAATTGACAACATTCTGTGTCCACTTTGCACTTTATTAAACCAGACATCTAGATAGATTGTTGACACGTGCACTGAGCGGTTTATATATTACCCACAATAAGCAACTACAATACTCTGGATCGTGCGCGAATATGCGATGTGAGTGGTCAGAGTTGACTGTTATGAATAATAGTCGAGTCTGGAGTGCTTCAAGGTCGTCGGGCGGCTTTCGAATGTTTATATATTTGTCTCTTTCTAACGACTATTTCTGACTCAATCTGTGGCATTCCACTGCGTACACTTAATAATATTATTTATCGATTTTAGTGTTTATGATTTGAATAAATACAGATTTTATTATTATTATTATTATTTTTTTTTTTTTTTTTTTTTTTTGCACGTTATTTGAAATTTTAGAATCTTTTGCGGGCCAGATTGAAGCTGGTGGAGGGTCGGATCTGGCTGGGGGCCTGGGAGTTACCCATATTGTAAGCTATCTGTTAAATTTTGTAACTGCGTAACAAAATTTTGTTCTCAGAACCACGAGTTAGATTGGATAAAATATTAGTGCATTTCATTTTCAAAGTAATTTTTTTATGTTTATTCAAATTAGAAAGCAGTTTTACAGTATTTAAGATGGTATTTTCAATATTTTTAATTTCAACATTCTTCGGCATTCGCCTGGAGTGCGAAAGTCCATATCTAAATTATTTATTTTCAGCTAAACGATTGAAGTTAGTATATTTTTAATAATAACTAAAGTTAACATTTATTTAAAGATCTAGCGATTTGTAGGGTTTCAGGGAGATGGAATTACTTTTATGGTCGAGGTCAAATTAGATGATGAAACCTTCAGATATGAGATGAGAAATTGATCAGTTATTGGAGAGGTTCTCATGGGAAGTGCAGCCGCTAGATTTTCCCACGCTCCGTGAGTACCAGAACTTTCCTGGTTAGCAGCCACGGCGAGCGAGTCAGTCGGCTAGGAACAATGCGAGGGGACAGTCTTCAAGTAGCAATCGACGCGACACCACGTTAGCTTCAGTAGTCGGTGAAAGTTTTATTTTGGAATAATGCCGCTTGTTTTATTCAAGTTAACCATAATGTCGTGTTAAAATAGTATTTCTCCAAGTGGGGCCTCGGGATTGTCTAAATCAACTAAACTTTTGAACAATGGGAGCACGTGACGAACTTTTATTGGCTTTCTTCAACTAGAGATTTAATTCTTTGAACTATTGGGGTGTGGTCTGGCTTGACCGTTTAATCCAACTTGTAAAACATTACTTTGGAAAAGTCGTCTGATTGCCTGTACAGTATTTGGTTTTGTGAAATTTGGAAGAATATAACTTTTAAAATGTCAATAAACTATTTATTGAACTTTACCTTTTCATAGTTTTCTGATTAAAATCTATGTGGCGATCGTATAATTCTATCTAAGCCAAAACTGTTACATCCAATGCTACACACGGTCAGAGTTAAGATTCAAGCTTTATGCACAACCCCACTGCAAGCACGGTTCTTACAATATATGATCTAAACCAGGCATGTCAAGGATATGGCCCGCGGGCCGCATCTGGCCCCTGGGCCCTATCAATACAGCGCGTGATCGCAATGTGTGACAGAAAGATGAATCAAGTTTTTTAAAGCTTTTAGACTTCACTCGAATCCTCTCTTTTTATTTGAATCTGGCCCGCCTACACATTCTAAATTTAATATACGGCCCTCTGCAAAATTGAGTTTGACACCTATGATCTAAACGGTAATATTAATAATAAATGTAAGTAGTGATTCCAGGTAAAGAAAGAAAGCAGGAGTGAGGGGAGGAGTGTTTGGGGGGGGGGGGGAGAGGTATAAGTAAAGAATAAAAACCTTTATTTCAGATTTAGATCTGGTAGATGACGACTAGTCCTCAACATGTTCTGGTAAACCAGCTCCTATTGCCAATGTTGAGAGGGATTGCTACTTACGGGGCAGATTGTTACAGCACAAACTATGAAACAATAATTAAAGTTGTTACTGCTGTGTTTTGTGGCATTGCTGCAACAGGATAGTCAGGATTTAGGATGAATAGCATTTGTCTGTTTCCATTCATTCTGATGAATTGGTAGTCAGAGTCATGTATGAAGCAGAACATTTGTTGTAAGTAAGCTGGTAAATGAGAGAGAACTTTCACAAGTGGTATGCCACACATTGGGGAAGGTCTTTGCAGTGGTGAGACTGGTGAAGATGTTGGTGGATGGTTCATGTTACAAGCCTTACGGAGGGGATGCAAGGGAAGGAACCAGATAACTCTGTTACTGAATGTGGATACTGATCGAAAAATGACTGAGATTATGGGGTCTGCTGAAACAAGTTCTGGCTGATCTTGGGGATGATAAATCTAATTTCAAATCAAGTTTGAAGAAAATCACAACCTTATTGTATGGCACAGCTGACAGATTGAAGGCCTGATAACAACTGACTTTTACTGATTGTAGCAGGTGTCTGTTGGTTTCTGGATTGTATTGTGTCAAGTAGCATTAGAATGTTGTATATTCACCAAATCCATTGTATAATTATGGAATATAAATGCACGAGCAATATTATTGGAATACTCTCGGAGAATGGAAGGTTGGTGGTATAGGTGGGTATTTTCAACAATGCACTCTTTTGCCCATCACTAAGCCTGCAATCCTTGCTGGCTTGTCAATGATAACTGAAAACCACCAAGTGTTACAACAGGTTTCTCATTTGTAATAGAACACACATATTGTACAAAGAACTCTCAATGCTTATAGTGATGATCACTATAAGCTTTTCAAATCGATATTTATTTCTCCTTTACGTCAATTAACATTTTCAATTGCAGTATAACATTTGTCTCTCTCTCTCTCTCCTACAAAGACTCTTCTCTTTCTTTCCACCATAGATCACACTTATATTGATTGACACTCACAGATAATACACTTTGCAGAATTTCATATAACTTACAACATACATTCATTACATTAATACTTAATAATTGTCACCATAATATTTATGCGTGGGTATAGCCTTGTAACCTCACAAGAATTTTATGTCTTCAAAGAATGCCAAGACCATAAGTTTAGTTTCAAATGGGTGTCAATTGTCAGAGTGCATGTAATGTTAAAAATTAGTGTTTCTGAAATAAGCAAGTGACTACACGAGATGAATCAACATCTAGAAAGTTAGCAGGGATATGAGAATAGGAACATATGAAGTCCAGAGTGTGGCACAAGTTGAGGTTATTTAGAAAGCTCAAAAGACTGTACTCCCCATACTCCAGAACATAAACAAATCGTCTATGAACCTGAGCCACATGGATTTTTTTTAGGCGTTTCATCTTAGAATGATTGTTGAATATGGCCAGGTAAGAGATTAGCATTTATTCAAGATGGAGCCAAATGTGTGCTCATACCAGTTCGGCAGATCTGGCGATAAATTTTTGTGTCTAAATAAAATAACAGGGAACTAAGAAATGCAAATTATTTGAAACCCAATCAAAAACCAAGCAATAGTTTTCATCCTAACAGATAGAAAGTCGGAATTGCTGTCAACGCAATGTAAGTTGCTTCTTGCAGTCAATTTGTAAATGGCCTGGGATATGAAGAAAACTAAATAGAAACCTCTGTTACCGATTAAAGTGTAGATTAATTTTTCTTGTATTTATATACATATTTTAACTATTCATTTTTTATTTCATTTTCTATCATATACAGGGCTAGTCAAAATGATTGCAGCAATTTCATGATTTTTCATTTGGTTGTCCTATTATAAGTACGATGATGGGGTTTACTGTTATAAGACAAGTGGCTCTCCCAAGTTTCGATTGCAAGCTTCCCGCGGTGGCCGCTAGAGCGCAAGAGGGCAAGATGGCTGAAAGTGAGAAAGCGTATGTTGTTCTCGAATTTCATTCAACTGAGTCTATGGTAACTGTTCAGCTACACTTTAAAACAAAGTTCAGCAAGGATCCCCCGCATGCTAACACCTAACACCGTTAGGGGTTCGTATCAACAGTTTAAAGCCATGGGATGCCTTTGTAAAGGTAAAACAATGGGTTGCCCTCCTGTGTCTGAAGAAACCGTTGAACGTGCACATGCCAATTACGTTTGTAGCCCACAGAAGTCTACTCCTCGAGCGAGCAGGGAATTAGGTATTTCACAGAAGACCGTTTGGAGAATCCTACGGAAGTGACTGTGTATGAAGCCTTACAGGTTACAGTTGCTACATGCACTGTCGCACAACGATGAAATGTGTTGTTTTCAATTCTGTGCCCAATGTCTAGAAAAAGATGAAACATTTGCAGAAAAACTTGTGTTTAGTGATGAGGCCACTTTTCATGTGAGTGGAAAAGTGAACAGGCACAATGTGCGCATTTGGAGGATCAAAAACCCCCATGCTTATGTGCAGTACTTTCGTGACTCTCCCAAAGTGAACGTGTGAAACTTTATGGGCCTTTTTTCTTTAATGAGGTGACGATCACAGGGAAAATCTATCTGCAAATGTTGCAGAATTGGCTCATGCCACGCCTGGAAGCTAAAAGTGAAGATTTCATTTTCCAGCAGGACAGTGCTCCACCCCATTTTTCTCTAGTTGTTCGTAATTTCCTAAACACCAGTATTCCAAACAGATGGATTGGTCGTGCTGGGGATGCTGATCGTCAGCTGATGTCATGTCCTTCTCGTTCCCCTGACCTAACCCCTTGCGACTTCTTTGTTTGGGGTTTCGTAAAAGATGCGGTATTCATGTCACCAGTACCAGTTGATCTGCTAGACCTGCAGGTTTACATCACCTCATTGACAGAGACATGCTGCATCGGGTATGCCAAGAACTTGATTATAGACTTGACATGTGCAGATTCACTAAAGGTACCCATATTGAGCATCTGTAGCAATTTTCTGAAATCACTGCAATCATTTTGATTAGCCCTGTATATCTCAAACATAAACAATGATTTTTTTTCTGTGCATCTCTCCTCTGCTCTATTGTTATTCCTATTTTGAAATCCCCCTCTGCCACCCTACACAACCGTCACACCTAACTGTAGTTGTCAATTGCTTTCTAACTTTCACCCTGTCCACATCATGTTCTACTGTTGAAGAAAGGTTAACTCCAAAAATTTGTAAATATAGAACTGCCTGAAAAGAGAAGCTGGATAGCAAAGCAAATATAAAAATTTTGATGGGGAATAAACCACCAGTTATCTCACATGTCAAGAGGTGACACAACCACTCAAAACAGACAAACACGTGAAACACTATAATTAGCACATATATAACCCTTCCTTAGCAGTAGAATGTGGCAGACATTGCTGGTTTCGTTTTATGGCAGTTGAGCAGTTGGAATTAGCGTGGATAGATTAAAAAATGGATAAAATGGCACAGATAGGGTGGGTAATGATTTGAAGACAAAATACATGAGCATTGTGCAGCTAAGAAATATTTCATAAAAAGTAGGTGATGAGAAATATTGTTAAATAAATAAGAAAAAGTAAAAAGTAAGAAAAATATCAAATAAAAAAACATCTCTGGTGAGCAGTGATTTGGGTTAGAGATACTAGGGGATGGAAATTCAAGGTAGGAGTTGTGAAAGGAGAAATATTCAAGAGCCTACTAGGTATTTTCTTTATGTCATGGTGTTCAATTTGTATTGGTTGGCCAGTTCCCAACTTTTGAATCAAGCAGAGTTGCTGCTGTTTATGTGGACTCTGATTGCATGGATAGTGGAGTAGAAATTGGAATTGTTGGTATCCTATGAGGTGATGTGAGCAGCTACTGGGTGATGTGGGTGAATACAGTTTCCTGTAGCCATTCATTCTGATTCACAGTTGATTCATTGCCAGACCGATATGGGAGGCCAGACAGTAGTTGCAAGTTAACTGGAATGTAGTGGGGTAGGTTACACAGGTGGCTTGTCATTCGATGGGAAAGCTTTCACCAGTGACGGGGTTGGTAAAGGCAGTAGAAGCATAGTGCATGTTACTCATCATGCAGAATGTTTCTTTTTTTTTTTGTGCATAGGAAGGAGCCATAGGACTTTTTAGCAGGGTGAGGTTAAC
This sequence comes from Vandiemenella viatica, assembly GCA_031002005.1. Taxonomy (NCBI): domain Eukaryota; kingdom Metazoa; phylum Arthropoda; class Insecta; order Orthoptera; family Morabidae; genus Vandiemenella; species Vandiemenella viatica. Next base: position 42,626 of record JARYHS010006664.1, read on the forward strand.
CGTATGTGTGGACTGGGAATTGCCTGATGGTAGAGGATTTGGAGGAGGATATATTTGACATGGTCATGATTTCCTTCAATTTTTCCTTCATGTGAGATCCCTCCTCTCCAAAATCCTCCTCCCCTTCCCCCCCCCCCCCCAGAACATTTGCTTCTAACATTAGGTAATCTTAAATGTGCATCAAATGTTGACATCAGATCACAAAAATAAAAGACTGTCAGATGCTTATGGTTTCTTGAACCACTTTCAGAACAAGAGAAGAGTTTTCATCATAGTCATTGGTGACGAGCCATGAATTTCATACTTCATTATTGTACATACAATGGTATAATTTCCATTAATCCAAAATTAAAATTAAATATTTCAGACATAATATGTGCAGCAGTGTTCTGGAACCAACATGGTGAACTATTGGTCAATTTAAGGGTACCAGGAACAATCACCATATCGTTAGTCTATTGAGTAATACTTAATAAATTTCACCTTGAAGTTCAAAACTGATAACAAGAAAAGCTGCTGTCAGAAATTGTTCTCCTTCGTTATAATGCATGTTGACACATGATTGCCTACAGAATCAAACCGTTTCAAAATTTTGGTCTGTGGTTTTCGATCATTCATCATATGATTCTGATCTCACACTCGGTTACTATCATCTTTTCCTAAATCTAATGTAAACTGCTATCACTAAACCTGATGAGATAGAGGTTCAAATCCTGATCCATCTATACAGATTTCTGTTTACATGGTTTCATGAAATCACTCCAGGCCAGTATTGGTTTAGTTTCTTCAAAAGACCTTGGCCAAATTCCTTGCTGTTCCTTGCCTTCCTCCCAATTCTTTCCCGCCTCTAATCACCTTGATGTCAACAATATGTAAAGCTACAAAAAAACTTACTTTCTTCTGAATAATTTTAGAAGAAAGTGAAGAGTTGAAAATTTGTATGTAAATCTGATGCCACATTTTGCAGAATTTCTTGCAGAAGTATGGAAAACGTTTGCTTAACAATATCACTGATGTTCTGACCAAAATGGTGACCCCTTAAAAAGATAATATACAATGGTAAATCAGGAAGTCTTTGCCCCTGTTTTTTATTAGCAGAAATAAGATACATACAAGTACAAATATACATACTATTCTGCATTCCTTACCCTATTTTCCCACACCGGTTTAGACATTTGTGCCATCACAGCTCTAAATTTGAAATCCCCCTGTGGTAGAAATCACTCGGCTGACTGTGGAATCTGTCGGACTGCCGTCTTGACTTCATCACGGCACACGAATCGCTGTCCTGCTAGTAACTTCTTCAGCAGACCGAAAATGTAAAAACACTTGGGACGAGTTCTGGACTGTATGGTGTGTGGTCCAGACTTTCCCAGTGAAATGACCAGAGCATGTTGGTGGTACTGATTGCCACATATGGCCTTGCATTGTCTTGGAGTATAACTGTGTTGTCCAGATCTAGAATCCCTCGGCACTTCTTCCTGATGGCAGCCTGTAGACGAAACAGTATCTGGTGGCATTGATGGTTTCACCTAGGGGCACAAAATCCAGCAGGAATGGTCCATGGTGATCCCAGAAGACTATTAAGATCACTTTCCCAACAGATGGCAGTGAATGAATTATTTTTGTCACAGGCAAACACTGATGTTTCCATACCACGATCTGCTACTTTGATTCTGGCATGAAATGGAGTATTCACGTTTCGTCCCCAGTAACAATGCATTCCAGGAAACCATCACTCTTCTCAGCATATCATTGCAGATAATTCAGCTAAGGAATCATTTGCTTGCCTTTTATCATGTCATCTAACTGCTTAGGCATCCACCGATGATTTCCTAAGAAACCGTGAATGGTATCATAAACACTCCCATACGAAATGCCAAGCTCCCAGGAAATGTCCTTGAGGTGCACATGCCAATCTGCTTTTGGCATTGCATCCACACAGAAAATTTAGTTGTCAGTCAGAGGCGAATGCGGCCTCCCCGAATGCTCATTGTCATGCAAGTATTCATGGCCTTTTGCAAACTCGCAACACCGCCGTCACACTTCTCAAAGCCAGATACTTTTCCTGATACATGGGGTGTATTTCCTTGTGGATTGTGATGGGCATTCGTCCCTTCCTCCATAGAAAACAAATCACACTCTGTTGCTAATACGCTGTGGACCGGTGAAACACAATAGTCATTTTGATCAACTGATAGCAGCCCCATGCCATGGAGCTTCCGGCAGATAAGGCTGGGCTGTTCTTAGAAAGGTCCACCCTTGGGAATGGATATGTAGACTTCACATATACAGCTGTATTTTGGCTAAAAATGTAGGGGCAAAGTATTTCCGATTCACTCTCAAATCTATTTTGAACAACTAATAAAATAATTATTTTCTCACTCATTTATAATTTTTTTACAAAGGGCCTTTATGTTTAACATGGACATGATACTATAGTGGTAATGGGGGTGGCTGATTGCTTATGGGACCACATTTGTATGAACTACTGACAGCAGTTGTATTTCTGCAGCCCCTGCTCAGAAGCTCTCAAATTTAAAAGTGTTAATTACATACGATTAGTGATTAATAATTTCATGATAACATGTTGCAAAGATTCAATCTAAGCTTCTCTAATAATTATTAACAGGCTCAAGACACTATCAGTACATTAAAGTATGGATAAAACGGATACTAATCGTAGCAAGGTTCTTTTTTATGAATTCCCAGATCTGTTATTCAGGTCGCCTAACCTCAGGAGTCAGAAATAATAATACTTTATCAAAAAATGATGATGATGATGATTTAGTTATGGAAGGAATGTAGATACAGTTCCACGAATATTTTTCCTTTAATAAAGAATTGAATTTAAACCAATACCTGTAATACAATTCTGAGAGGCTAAACAATCCATGATGAAGTAAAAAACACTACTAACGCTCTGAAACTTATTGTCTGAAGAGCGTAAGTTTTTACAATGACAATTCGGTCTATTTTCTTTATATAATCCAGAATTTTTCTCTGTATTGACATCCAAATTGAACTTGCTCATATCACAATTAATAGCAATCTGTTGTTAGTTCAAGTGATTACAAGATCTGTCATAAAGTGTCCTTCTAGGAAACAAAACCCTTTGTTATCGAATTTTGTTCTTTCTATTTTCTTCACCTAAAAAATTAAATAATTGATTAGATTGCTTTAAAATAAATCAGTCTCGTGATATAATTAATTATTCACATGTCATGGATTATCTCAGCTAGTAATCTTAACAGTTTATTCCTGCTGCAGAATAATTGAGCAAATAATTGAATTATGTGAGGCCTTAACCATTAAAAGAAACAGAACTGGCCAATCACATTACTCCTCACATTGACTCTTCTGGAGTTTTGCAGAAAGCCAGTAATGTATAATTTGTGTGCTAATTCCTGTTTCTGATTGTCATGTAACTTTTGAATAATGTGTTAACAAGAATTCCTGCATGAAAGAAAACAATTCCTTTATGTCAAGTTATCAATATGGAAGGATAAAAGAAACTCGTCACTTACTGGAGTTGAGGGAAAAGACTACTATGGCAACAAAGCACACTACTGTGACAACAAAAACCTCTACATGAACACAATATAAAAACAATACTTGTGGATATAGCATATCTCATGAGTATATAAATTAATGTGCATGGCTGTAGTCTGTTCACTCCGAATTAGCATAGTTGTATACCCCTTGCCCCATATCTCACCTCACCATGTCCTCACATTACATACCACTGCGAACTGACCAATGTCCAGTTAAACATGTTTCATCTCTCGCTACAATATTGTCATGTTAATAGTTACATCTACATTGTGATAAAATACTGCCAGTAAAAAGTCTTCATACAAAAAACGGGGGTAAATCAAACTAGAGCAAGGAAGTTTGGAAGATCCCTAAACTAAGTGGCGGTCTCTGGATTCCTATAGCTAAACACTCTGTCATTGTTATGCTGCTCATTGAATCATGGGTTCTTAGAAGGGTCTAATTTAGTGTTTGTATAAAATTTCTGGTGATTATTACCCAGAAGTTAACAGTAAACGATCAGATAACTGTTTACTAATTTACCCAAGAGGCTGGTAGTAGGGTATGTGTTCATATTGGATAATGCAAGTTATCATTCAAAACCTGAAGAAAAAAAATCTCCCCTATTAACTCAAGAAAATCTGAAATATCATTGCTTCAGGAAAGGAATATACCACATAATCCATCACATGCCATAGCGGAGTTTCTTGATTTATTGAAGCAACACAGCAGTTGTAGCAGAATGGACAAGTCTGATGAATTGGCTTCAGAAATAGGCCATAAAGTTGTATAGCTTCGACGATTCCAATATTTCTACAACTCCTTTGAGCTCGTGTAGGCACAAATAAATGGGAAGTGACCAATTAAAATTCTATTTTCCAAATTAAAGATGTCAGAAAAGTACTAGAAAGTGCCATAATCGAAATTACAATAGATTACTGGTAGGAATGAGAGAGTGATTTGTTGTTGGTTGAGGTCTCGCTATTAAAACTCAGGGTTGTAGCTGAAAATCCCATTGGGGATAGGAATTTTAAGACTTCTGTTTGATTATATGAACTCACCAGGATGTTTCATTCAGATTCCACATTAAACTGTGGGTCCAGCCAAGTAAATGGTGGAATGCTCCGCAAATTGGAACTCTGTCTCCAGGTCTCAAGATCATACAAATTTACTTTAACTTTACTGGAAGATCCCTGTTTGTCATGCAGAACATCTGCAATCACAGGAATATGTAGAAGATGTTCAAAGAGTCAAATGTATTTTAAAAATCAAAATGAACTTACATGACTAGAGTAATACTTCCAGTAAAAACTATACTGAAGATCAAAGCAGTGTACTCTAAGTGTCTGTCATACATGTTTTCTTTCAACTGTGTTTACTCTATCCACCATGCGATTCTGAAAATCTGTGACAATTGTCACTAATTTCTATAAACAGAAACCAATGCTATGAGTAACTGTACTCATGCTTCAAAATTTATAGAACATGTTTTGGAAATCGATTTCTACTGGAAATCTCTATTAAAAATGAAATTCAATTTTTTAAATGTATTGCATAACTTTTAAAAAGAAGGATCATAATTTTATTCATTGACACCTCTTAAATTCCTGGTGGCTTAGTGGTTGAGGTATGTGATCGAAAGGTCCCTATTTGAAACCCTTGTATCGAAGGGATTTCCATAAGCCCTTAAACTCCACCTTCACCTCTGGCACAGCTGATTGTTTAATGTGAAGTATGCTAGGAAGCTTCGATGGTTTGGATTCCATGTTAAGCTGTATGTCTCCTTTACCCAGTAGGCTTACCAGGTTAAGGTTGATAAGGAGGAAAGGAACTCCAATACCAAGCTAACTATACTTCCTTTGAGAGGATCCTGCCAATCTTCAGGTTGAATACCAAGTTTAGCTTTTGTGTCTTAGATATTTTTGCTGTAGGTCTTTATGAAGTTATCAAATTACACTTAGTAAACATGTATTTTCTATGACACAAAATGCTCATCTTGCTAATGGCATGTACATAAAATGTACAATTTTACTAAAGAATATTGTTAGCCTAGGATAGCATAGCAAGATCAAAAATTTGGGATTGCCTACAACGAACAAAGGTACCAGGATCCTTAATCAACAAGATCAAAATGCTGTATGTAAACACAAAAGCCTGTGCGCAAATAGGCAATGTAGAGAACAGGTGGTTTGAGACAAGAAGAGTAAAACAGGGCAGTGCTCTGTCAACCCTACTCTTCATTGCTGTATTGGATGACATCTTGAAGAATTTCAAAGAAGTGTATGGAAGCCCTAGTCTTTGCTGATGATGTCATGATTTGGGGTGAAAGTGCAGAAGAGGTGCAAGAGAAGCTGGAGGCTTGGAACAAGCTGTTTGAGGAGTATGGACTGAAAATCAGCCAGAGTAAGACTGTGCTCATGACAACAGGTACAGAGACTTCTAATGTGAAGATTAACCTAAACAACCAAAAACTACAAAATGTTGACCAATTCAAATATCTTGGCACTACTCTGAGTAAAGACAACACCAGTAAACATGAAATTACAATCACAAATAATTATGCTGCAGTCTTTTACAACCAGGTGAGACCTCTATTGTGGAACAACAAAGTTCCCAGAAAGTGCAAACACACACTATTCATCCCCATACTGACTTAAGCACTGGAAACATATACCCTGTCCAGAAGAGACAATAGTAGACTTCAAGGCTCTGAAATGAAGTTTTTGCGTACCATGCTACAGAGAAAACAAAAGGACAAAGTAAGGAATGAAATCAATCGTGCAGATGCCGGTATAAACATCAGTGTGGCAATATCCTTACAGCGTTTTCGCCTGAGGTGGTATGGACATGTCCAAAGGATGGAGGAAGAAAGAAGAGCAAAGGCCTACTTTAATATGAACATCGAAGGTAAAAGACCTGTGGGAAGGCCCAAGAAGAAATGGATAGACCAAATCAAGAAGGATATAGAAGACTTAGGGCTTGATTGGAAGACTGTTCATGAACAACTATCCATAGGCAGGAAGAAGTCGAGAGTGCTCGTGACCAGCACCCGGGAGACTGGAGCTGGAGAATGATGATGAATATTGTTGAAATGTGATACAAAAATATTTTTCTACATACATTGTCATTAATATGCAAAGATGTGTGTACATGTTTGAACTTGTTAATGGGCATTCTCTCTCCACACATTTGGACGAGAGCTCTGGAATGGGGATGAAACTGTCACTTTAAGCTTAAAATGAAGAAACTTTAAGCTGGCACCTCCTTTCTTCAAATCGAGCATATTGGGAGAGCATTAACACTCTGGCCTTGAATTCAGGAGAATGCGGGTTCGTATCCCCGACTGGGCATCCAGATTTGGGGTTTTCATGGTTTCCCCAAATCAGTGGCGTAGCTAGGGGGGGGGGCGGTCTGCACCGGGTGTCATCCGTTTGGGGGCGACACCCACATTTCGAAAATAGTAATCGAAATTAGTGTGACACAAAAAAAAAAAAAAAAAAAAAAAACTTCTTTTATCCTTTGGTGTCGAAACACGTCTACTTTTATTGTTATGAATATTTGTTTTTAGGTTGATCTAGCGCTTTTTCAAATGCGATCCAGGTGGCTGTGCTCATTCGTTATAGTAGAATATAATTGTTGGCTATATCGTGCGCTTAAATAAAGAGAGCACCACTCTGTAGCTCCAACAATCACAAGAAATCATTCATTGTTGTGCTTACCATCCGTCACTGTTGTTTGGTTTGTTAGAAGCGGCGGTGGATATAATGTAAGGTTTCTTGTATAAAAAGAGGAAGTTTTAAAATTAAGGTTTATATATAATTGCTAAAATCATAGTAATTAGACAGTTAAATTGCAAATCCTCTGGGGCGGTGTAACGGTTAGCGTTCTCGCCTCCCATTCGGGAGGACGGCGGTTCGAATCCCCGTCCGGGGATCCAGATTTGGGTTTTCCATGGTTTCCCCAAATCACTCCAAGCAAATGCCGGGATGCTTCCTTCAAAAGGCCATGGCCGAATTCCTTCCCATTCCTTGCCCCCATCCTTGCCCCCCCATCCTTGCCCCCCATCCTTTCCCGTCTCTAAAGACCTCGATGTTAAAAAGAGACGTAAAGCAGTTACAAAAAAAAAAATAAAAAAAAAAATGTAAATCCTCGAAAATATTCAGAGAAAATTTGGAAATGAAAACCAAGCGTATGTCGGAATACACGTAGTCTAGGTTTTAAAATTGTTTTGCTTATTTAGAATTCCATTAGCTTTCAAGCTAAGATTTACAAGTGCTTTGAAGTTTTTCTAGTAATTTTTGAATTTATTATCTGACAGATTCGTGATATACAAACTGAGTACATTTCGCGTTATCTGATTTACACTCTGCATTCCTGCCTATTATCGACAGTGCACCTATATTCGACATGAAATTGTATCATGTTCGAATTTATGCTAGTAAAAACTGTGCCTTAAACTAGCAATACTGTCAGGTTTCAAATCAATTTGAACGGATCCAAGTGTTCGTTGATGGTATCGTCCGTCGTTGGTAATCAGTTTTTGTAAAGCTTGTGTTTAAAACAGTCGGAACCGTAACTGTTGTGTATAGAACTGTAATGTTAATTATATATATTTAAAACTGTAAAGGAAATGAAATGTAAATTGTTAAACTATGTAAATAGAACTGTAAAGTAATGAAATGTGAATTGTCATAAAATGTAAAGAACTTGGCTGTGTGGCTGATACGGCCGAAAGCCATTTAAATAAATAAATAAATTTAAAAAAAGTCGGAACCGCGTATCTTGCTAGCGAAATCGTAACATTAGTAAGCACTTAAATTCTAGGTTCATGTAAGTTTGCTATGCTTTCTTCTGATCGAGAATATGCAAATATGATCGCGATGAAATAAATAAGTGTATGATTCTCTATGAATTTTCCATAATAAATTTAGAGAAGAAGAAAATTTGTATTTTGGGTAACCCCTCTGTCGATTACAGGTGTATTCCTTAAATCGACAGGGATGTCGAACTTTTGTTCCTGATCAAACTGAGCGAACATTCAAGCCGTTTACAACATTTTTATTTATATGCTACGTAGCGGCACTAGAAATGTAAAATTAACACGTGAAGACGGTCTTCAGTACATACAATGTCATATTTAGAAGTCTGTAGCTACGTGTATCTTAGGCGGATAGTGAAATACTTCACTTGTGAAGTACTTCATTTAAAGACGGCAGATATCGCAAAAGCATGTTCTTATATTACCTTAGACGTTTTTTTTTTTTTTAAATTCGTTGTTTTTATATTGCATTTATTGTTCTATTTTTATGAAGGGACTTAATGTAGAGTTGCTTCTCTGACTGTACAGTCTCTCCCAGGGTCTCACGACTTGTGGGACCTGGATTCTGGGTTTGCACCGATGGAACCCCATCTGGGTCTGGAATTGCTTCTACTTGGATCAAGCCACTTCTGTTAACTTTCCTCTTGATATCCCTTGCGAAGTCATTTAAATACAACTTATGTTAACGTTTCAACAACAAATTATTGGGTAGTTTTCGATTTTTTTAAAAATTTATAGTGAAATATTACGGTCGCCCTATAGTTACACTGGCAAAAATTAGAATCTCACCATGCATACAGGAATGGTAGAATTTTAGGAAACTTTGAAGATATATCCAGGGCCATACCCAGAAGAAATGACAGCAAATGGTAATGGATCAGGATAAGTTATTACCTTTAGATACAGTTTTCAGTAAGAAATGCGTCCAACTTGAGCACCAATACATTTGTGGATTCTTGCCGACATTGAATCAACAAGTGTTTCGAATGTCTTCTTGGGGTATTTCTCTTTACGCCTGCATGTCTTTTGCACTCAGTTATTGCGCAGTTTGTGCTGGGTCACCATGTGATCAAATGTGTCTACTCCTGGTATCCCAGACATGCTCTATTGGGGACAAATCTGGGGATTGTGCTGTTCAAATTGTGATCAAAACTCCTTGTAAGGCTTGTGTAACGATGGCCGCAATATGAGGACGGGCATTATCTTGTTGTAAGATGCGATTCGAATGGTGAACATGAAGGGTATCACAATAAGATGCAGTACCCTGTCCACATAGTGGTGGGCTGTCATTGTGCCTTGAACAACAGCCGACTCAGTAATGCTGTCGAAACTGATTGCCGCCAAAAAATGACACCGGTGACTGCATTTGTGTGATGTTCTGAAATCACAGGAGGTAAACCGTTTTCCAATATGCCTCCAAACATGTCGTGAATTATCACTTTGCCACAGACAGAATCGAGACTTGTCTGTAAACACAAATGTACGCCATTCACATGTCCTTTTATGTTTTGCATTACGCCTGGTTAGATGATGCTGGCAATGAAATCGGATTAATGGGACACATTGCATAGGGTTCAGAGAGCGTACTCCAGCTTCAAGCAATTGGTTTTCAATCGTCCGGGGAGGGGGGGTGACTCTCTCTGTAACCACTGTTTGGATCTGGCCTGCAGTCAACTATTTGCCAGCAGCAGCCACCTACACAATTTGGCGGTCTTCACGTGCTGTTATCCATCAGTATAGACCTGGAGTATTAGAGCTTTCTTTCATCACTGTGTAACAAGTCTGTATACTGACAATCCACTACGGCCAATCCTTTGGGAGATTTCACGATAGGATGCACCTTTTTAAAACATGTCAATTCTCCGACCTCTCTCACAGTTAGACATTTGAGTGTATAGAGTTGTCACTCATCGCCTGGGCATACTTAGCCAATAAGAACTCGTGGACAACAAAGTGCCATGCTACACCACATTGTACACCACTAGTACGTTAAAAGAATATAAAGAAATAGCAATTTACGTAATAGATAGCACCGTAATTCTCATATTATTGCATATAGTCAGGGAAGGTATAGAAGTAAAGCGGAAAATAAATGGGGAGAATGATCCACCGTGGTACACATGCGAAGTCAAAAGATTACTCAAAAAACAAAGAAGGATACACGCACGCTAAAGAAGGAAGAGGTCTCGCAGTGATTTAGAAACCTTGGCTGAGTTAAGAGGACGTGTGAAGAATGTGATGCGTGAGGCCTTCAACGAATTTGATTCAAACACTCTCTCTAAGCATCTCGCAGAAAACCCAAAGAAATTTTGGTCGTATGTTCGAAAAGTCAGTTGTACCAACAGCAATATTCCAGCACTAGTTCGTGAAGGGTCCGAGGTTATTGAAAGCCGCGATAAAGCTAATGTACTAAGTACTGTATTCAAAAATTCATTTACTGATGAAAATAAGGATAGCATTCCTGTTTTCCCACGTCGTGTCGAGTTGGAGATGGAATCATTATGAATAGGTACTGCAGATACCATAAAGCAATTAGAGCTCCTAAAGTGGGGAAAAGCACCTGGCCTGGATGGTATTCCAGTAAGAGTATTTTCAGAGTATGCGGCGGAAATCATGCCATTTCTGTCTGATATATTCAGTAAATCCCTAGAAGAGCGAAATGTACCTTCAGACTGGAAAATAGCGCAAGTAACTCTGATTTTCAAGAAAGGCGATCAAAGCGATCCTGGAAACTACCGTCCCATATCTATCACATCTATTTGTAGTAGAGTTATGGAGCATATTATATGCTCGAACATTATGAATTTCCTAGATGAAAATAAATTGCTTACAACAAATCAACACGGATTTCGGAAGAAAAGATCATGTGAAACACAGCTGGCCCTATTTACACACGACGTAATGAAAGTTATTGATGCAGGTTCACAAGTAGATAAATTTTTTTTAGATTTTCAGAAAGCCTTTGACTCTGTGCCACACAACCGCCTTTTAGCGAAGCTACGAGCGTACGGTATATCGGATCAGCTTTGCGAATGGATAAAGGATTTTCTAACTGGTCGATCGCAATATGTCGTTGTTGAAGGAGAAAGTTCTTCTAATCTAGATGTTACATCGGGTTTACCTCAATCAAGTGTAATAGGACCACTTCTTTTCTTAATTTTTATAAACGATCTCGGAGACAAAGTGAAAAGCCTTTTTAGATTGTTTGCTGATGATGCAGTTATTTATAGGGAAGTAAGGAATTAGGCCGATTGTTCAGCAATTCAGCATGATCTATATGTTATTTTGGCATGGTGCGCTGAGTGGCAACTCACACTAAATTGTAAAAAGTGTAAGACAATGAGCATAACTAACAAAAAGAATCCGATTGTTCAGAAATATGAGGTAAACAGTTCAGTTATTCATATGGTCGATTCTATGAAATATTTGGGAGTAACAGTACAAAGGAACATGAAATGGGACTTACATATTAATACGTTGGTAGGTAGAGCTAATTCTAGGCTGTGGTTCCTAGGTCGAATTTTGAAAAATTTTAATGAACAATCAAAGGAGACAGCGTACAAATCTCTTGTGTGTCCACATTTGGACTATTGTTGTGCCATCTGGGATTCGTTTTGTAAGGGGCTGATTGAGAGTACAGAGAAAGTACAGAGAAGAGCCGTTCGATTCGTGACCGCTTGCTACAGTCCTTATGAAATCGTTACAGAACTGATTAGTAGACTAGGCTGGGAGTCTCTGGTAGATAGACGACGCACGTTTCGTATAAACTTATTGGTAAACATGCGTACTCCCACTTTCACTTACGAGTGTACTGAAATACTTCGTCCACCAACCTATTTGGGTCGGAATGACAGGAAAGATAAAATTTGAGAAATAAGGTGCCGCACTGATTCTTTTTTTCCTCGTACCATTAGGGATTGGAATGCACAGCAAAGAGATTAGGTTTGGTGCTGAGCACCCTCTGCCACCCACAGTTTTGTGATTTGCAGAGTATATATGTAGATGTAGATGTAAAACTTTCAATTTTAAATCATTTAATAATAATCTTCATGTGAGCATACTTGGTGCCAAATTTCATTCATTTATCACAACATCGTATGGGTGTTGGGATTTTAATTTGCGTCAGTGTGTGTATCAGTTGCTACGTGTAAAGGTCGAGCTCTATTTTGCCAATACTGGTCTGTACTGTCACCGCAACGACAGTCGGCCAAGTGGCAGCTCGCCCCCTCGCGTCCACAATTTTCCATAGCTCGCCCATGTTCCTACCTGGTCTTTAGTCTCCTTTAACGTTTTCAAGTGAATGTTACAGGGAATCAGTGTTGGGGATGACAAGTAGGTTTGATACCTTTACTTTATTTAGCACAGTTTTGGTACGAAAGTACATTAAAATACTTTTTTATCTGACTCATGTAATCACCTATCTGGTTGATCTTTTATGTACAAAAATAGTATCCCAGCGTAGCAGTACCGGATTAACCACGTAGCAGGAGGTAGCAAATGACACGGGCTTCGTGCCTTCTAGGGGGCCTCGCGCCTCCTTGGGGGGCCCCGCACCTAGACTAGATGGGTGACCTTTTTTGTTTTTAGCTCCACAATTTTCCCCAGGACGGCAAAAATCAAGGGCCTCTTCTTCACATTTGCTATTGGCCCCGCACTGTCTTAATCCGGCCCTGCAGCGCAGTATTAACAAATCATTACCACACTGTACCGGAATGAAAGATTCTCGCATATTTCAATGCAATCGCAATGAAATGTCAATCACTTAGCACTTGACGTGTTTGTTTTGCTTGAGGTTCTTTTCGATTCATTCAGTATTTTTTTTTTTTTTTTTTTTTTTTTAGGAAAGAATGAGGTTATAACATGTTTTAATTTAAATTTAGGTCGTAAAGATTTTGTATAATAAATATAATAATTTCATGTTATCTCAAAGTTCTAGTCAGAGTTTCTTATTAGGAAGCTCGCAGTGCACCTATATCGTAGTCACCTAACTTCGAAAGGAGACCTACAGATTAACGTGAAATTCGAACACGGAGCGTCCTAGAATCCTCGTATTAACAGATAAAACCATTGCCAGAGGTAAATGTCAATTTTTAGTCCCGCAAAAATTACAGTCGAGTCCGGGATTTGAACCGGGACCTTCAGTATTCAAACCGCATGCAGTCATTTGAGTCACCAGTCCGAATGTAGGTGTAATGAAAAATAAGATTGCAAACATGATACAATGAATATACTTTTTTTCTATACCATCTATTTTTGCTATCAAAAAACACGAATCAACTTTTATGTGTTTGAATACATATTTTTCAGTACTTCTAGATTAGTCTGGCATATGGTTACGGCGTGTGATTCGGGTTTGGAAGGTCCCCGTTACAAATGCAGATCTCGGCTGCAATTTTTGTGGGTCTTAAAATTGATCTTCAACTCTGGCAATGTTTTGATTTATTAATGCGAAGATGCTAGAACGATTCCTACATGTTAAGAACATCTTATGAACATGGATGAAAAAAAAAGACACTTGTTTTAAGACCAACAATAACATGAAAACAATATTTGGTCGTAAGGGAAGGGAAATTTCCGAACTCTCTCTATGCGTTCTCCACATCCAGCAGACCGACACTGGTCCACACCGTCAAAACATTTACCAATCCAATGATGGCCGGGTGTCGGCCGAGTGTCGTATGACATGCCGTGTCCTTTGGACAAACTTCGACCGAGTGAGCGCCAATAGTAAGAAACGTGTCGGTGCGGAACAGTATTAGGCAAGTGAGGCCCGATCTTCAGAGGAGTTAAAATTAATCTAAAACCACTTTCAATCACCAGTGATCAACACGTGGCTAAAATCTTGCCATATTGATTATTGGACATGAAATAAATCAAATTTTTAATTTCGAAAATGTGATTTACGGGTTTGCAATTGTTAAAGCTAGAAAGAGGGGATTGTGAAAGCAATTGTTTTTATTTTGTTTGTATATCTTTTAAATGTTGTTAATCTTACAATTTTATTAACTATTATTTTTAAATAACAATAAATTTTTATTTAATTATGTTTTAACAATATCATATTTTACACCTAAAAGATGATATAATATACTCAATTTTGGATTTAAGTTTTCAAGGGTGACACCATCGATATCCGCCCCGGGTGTCACCCACGCTAGCTACGCCACTGCCCCAAATCACTCCAGGTGAATGTCGGAATGCTTCCTTCAAAAGGCCATGCCCAAATTCCTTCCCATTCCTTACCCCCACATCCTTTCCTGCTTCTAATGACCTTGATGTTGACAAGGTGTGAAGCCATAAGCAAAAAAAAAAAAAGCTTCCCTTCAACTTCAGCCACAGTTCTCCTACCATCAACTTTAATAAGTGATTAGTTTACTTTCCTTTCGATGTTAATATCACCATATGCCATTCCTCCCTGCTGTATAATTTTTAATAAAGTATGCTATAAATATCAATGAATACTATTATGTCACACCCTGATAATTGGCAAACGGGTTGTAAGAAATACTTTAATGGTTACCGGAACTGAGATATCATATATATCACTTCCTACTTAAACTGTACTGTATGCTTATTCCATTGCAAATTACTCCTGCTTGTTTGGTGAGTTTTCTTTCTTTTGATAAGCAATTTAGGCCTTTCAAATCTATAAATAAGTCGCTTTGATGCTGCAATTTCACTGAAAATATTGTCTTCGGTATTTTATTTATTTATAATCATTCTTAGTTATGTTTTTGCCCACTTAATTGTACTTTAAAATGATCTAAATTTCACACAAAGTTAGAAAGAATTAATTTTTTTTACTGTATTAGTTACTTCTAATGCTACTGCAGTTTGCAGCTATTCAAAGATGTTACACTTGTTACTTATGGAGTAATGCAAAAGAAAACTAAGGTTCTTGGCTAGTTATCATAGTGGGAGTATGAATAAGCAATAAATTGTCCTTGGAGCAAAACTGAATGCATATCAAACTTCACAGAAGGAAGTGTTGGTGCTAGCAGTTTAGGATTTATGTATAACTGGTATATGATCAGCATAACAGGAAGCAGAAGTTTGAAATGATTTGATGAAGAACACTCTGCAGAAGTGGTTAAGAAAACTAGAAGGGTGCAACACATGATGGCAATCTTCTTGATAAAGGTTGATAAACATATGAAAGTTCATGTAACAGAGAGGATAAACAATTAGAATTCAGTTGTGTTGAATATGAGAGAGCTCGGTAAACCAGTGATGAAGAAAAATGATGGATATAAGAAAATTACAGCAAACATTTCAGGAGAAAGTTTGATGTGTGGAAGAAGGGCTTTGGTACAAAGGACATAATTCAGGAACAGCTCAGAGAATAAATGGGTGAAGAAAAATTTATTCCAAAAGAAAATACAAATAAATGAATGTATCTTACATACTATCATAAGCACTTGATGGCAATTTCCCTACACCCCCTCCCTTTCCCCTCCCATCCACTTTTTGCGATCTACTAATTTTTACTTTAAATTCATTCAATGTGAGAAAGTGTCAGTACGGTATGGAATGTATTAAACAGTAAAACCAGGAATCAACAACATCAAACACTGAAACTAAGGATGCTTTCCTGAAGAACTGTCAAATGAGTGGGAGATAGTGCATTCGTATAATTATGAATAAAGATGGGAAATATGTTGTAAGACGAAACGTTTCACCGTGGTTAGTGCTAAACCATTCAGCCTCAACTCCAACCATGTGCTGTTGCCTTTGGATGTACAGTTTCTGCTTTACTGAAACTCAGCCGTCACCTAACTTGATCTAACCCCAAATTAGGAAAGGTATGTAGTCATTAAAAGTCACTGTTGCAATTGAAACTGTTAAACCATATATTCTTCCAAAATTTATAAAGTCACAAACTTAATGCCATCAGAAATCATCACCAAAGAATTTTAATTGCAGGAACGATTAACACATTCGAGATAGGCCAACCTTTCGACCCCTAACTGAATATACACGTGAGGTGTGCTAATTTCACCAAATGCTCGCCTCAAAGTTCAACATGCCTGCCTGTGCACCTGCATCAGCCTAGCTCCGTGCCCTTATCGCAATGCAAAGTAGCATGGTCACGCTCTGATTTTGAAAGACTGGGTCGAAGAAGAGCCTAGGGCTGCTGTTTATATAAAAGCCGGTGGGAATGCTTCATTTTTCCTGTTCATATGAAAGCAGCCCCAGCTTCTCATCAAATGTAGTCCTGCGCGCTCTTGGATTTTATCATCCGATTTTCTCAATGTACATAAATAAATTCCTATCTGCCTGAAATTTTGACAATAGTTAATTTGACTAATAATGTTAATTTCAGTCCCTATAAATTTTTTCATAGCTTTCATATTTTCGCCGTAAAAAATTATTTTCTGAAATTCCAAAAAATGTTAATATCATCCTCAGTTTTAAAGCTACAATGCTGAAATAACTTTTAATCTGCTTCTAATTTATTGCTCATTCATTTGGTACTAAGATCACCTTGTTTACTATTTTCTAACAGGTTGAACCAAAATTGTTATAATCTCGAAATTGATATCTTTTAAAATATTTAACTGACACCCTGAAACATACTTTAAACGATTCTACGTGTTTTTATCCATAAGGTGTGAAGTTTTGGAGTTGATATCTGATTCCCTCGATTTATTATTAATTTCTGAAGTAGACGCTGGCTAGTTCCGACATTTTCTCAAGATACTGTAAAAATCTCTACTTTGTCCCATCCTGATCAAAATACTACATATATCTTAACAAGACTTACTTAAAACTGTTTGTATCAAATATAGTTTTCTCAACTGAATTTACTTATATTTTCTAAACTGGTTATTCTGTTCTTTCTCCATGTATTGAAAGTTTTTACAAATCGCTCAAAAATCAATCTTTAAACTAAAGTGAACCTTTCCAAACTTTAATATGCCGTGTAAGCCAAAATTACGTTTCTTTCTTGGTATTAACTGACTTCCTCTCTTTCAAAATACGACTTTTAGAATTTTAAAATAGCAATTGCATCTTAAGTTTTCATGGCGGCTGCTACGTTTCAATGTTTTAAAACTCTTTCATAGGATTTTCTGGCTACAAGATTTCTATCATCCTTTTACTAGTTATAATTCTAAATATCTCTTGAAATGAAGGAAATGTTTACTTTTACAAAATATTCTGAACTCATATACTAGATATGCTGATCTTATGTTCTGACTTTCTATAATTGTTTAACTTGATTTATGACTTGAATTGACTAGTAACTCACTTTAAACCTGATGTGCAATACCATTCAAATAAAGTTGCAGCTCTGTGAATGAATTTCGTTACACAGTTTGCGAAATTTTAGGTTAGCTTACAATTTTTAACATGGCTGGTATTGATAGTCACACTGAGCAAGCAAGGGAAATATAGGAATCTTAGGTTTTCCATTTAAGCAGGAATGAGAAGACCAGGAGTTTGGTAAGGTATTCTAACGCTATTGTGATGGAACTGCTTACAAGCTTAAAGGTACAGAATTGTTATTGGAGATATAAACTAGATCAGTGGAAACGGTTATACGAGTACTGGTTCGTAAATATGGAGAGACAGTTAGTTTGGCCTCACTGGTTGAAACTTTGATTGTAATTTGGTATACTACTCCATTAATAATATCTGTGAGGAAATAGTGGTTTGTAAATCGGAAGTAATGGTTTAGAAGAGGCTATTCATACAAATCTTGATTAGTGGGTTAAGTACAGGACAATCAGATTAAAAGGACAAGGTAGGAAAAGTTGTCGGTGTGGCAATGGATATCTTGAATGTCTTTGACCGAGTGAGCAAAGATTGCATTAAGATTAAAATCATTTTGGAGAATTAAGATTTTTTTTTTTTTTCCTTTGGGGGGTGCAAATTGAAAGGTTGGAGTAGATGATGACTAGTTAATGACCAAATGACCAGTGAAGTCTGTGTTAGCAGACAGGCAACACTGTTTCAGATAGCAGAAACATTCAAATGCATTGTGCACAATAGACGTGTCCATGTTGACAGTGCAGCAGTAGTTGACATCGATGGGGTATGTCAGCAGAAGACCGAAACTATTGCCTCTGATAACAAAACACCATTGGCTACAGTGCATCTTCTCAGCTAGTGTACCTGTTGGTTAGACTTTAGATGACTGGAAAGAGGTTGGTTGTAAGGATTGCAATCCCGCAGTGTTTTCAATCCCGCGGGATTTGCGCCAGTCCCGCGGGATCTGTGCGGGATTGGAGCAAACAGTTTTTTAACGCTTATATTTAAAACATAGTTACTTAAAACGTTAGTAAATTAAATAATAATTAAATTAATAAATCAATTTTAAAGTTAAATGACAAAAATTATTAGTTAACAATATTTTAATTGGCAAAATGATATTAAAACTTTTTAGCGTGTCTTAAGTACAATTAGAGGTTTTTTTAATCTAAACCAATTTTTAAATAAATAATAAGAACTTGAAAATATTCAGTGTTAAGTCGTAAGTGCCTTACAATACATCACATGAATTTACAAACATGGTTTGCTTAGTGGCCAAGTTACCACAGTTTTTTTATTTTAATTCTAAATAAACGTTCCATAACACCGAGAGAAAGCATTCCATTTCACAAATTGAAGTGAATATACTCTGTAAAGTGTAGACTTGGTTTTTTTTTTTTTTTTTTTTTTTTTTTTTTTTATACAAAAATTGTTTTTGCGGGATTCATTATTATATTTCCTGATTCCTTGATTGATCTTACAGTTGATTCAATGTTATTAAAGGAAACTACTGACCAACACTTAAACTGTGAAGTATTTCAAATTTACATATGTGGCATAACGACGTTTTAAGAGTGGAAATTATTACTTTTTAGTAAGAATGGAGACTTTCTCGGCGAATGATTGCAGTGAAGTTTTCATAGGTTGTATCTCCGGATTTTATTGTAAAAAACACGACATTTCACACGTGAGGGAGATGGCGGAGGTAGCCGTCAAAGTATGGTGTTCCTACGACACAATTCGTCGATACACCCGTGAAAACTTCATTATAACTTTTTTTGCCTTTAGTCGAAATAATAACAAGGAGAAGAGGTATTAATCTATAGCCGGAGTGGCACATGTAAACAGGCGGCTTTCGTCAAAGAAACGCATTGAGGCAGCGGCCAAAACAGTAATAAGTCAAAGGATATAAACTTGCCTTTTGATAGCTGCTAAATAAATAGGTATGCGATTAAATTTACGATAACATTAGTTTCCTATCAACGAATAATCAAATTTTCAGCTGCAAAAAAGGAAATTGTCACAATAACTTTATCTGCAAATACAGGAAATGGGAATAATGAAACCGTGAATAAAAATCAGTAACTTTGTAGTTCAGATAACGTTTGCAACACATAAAAAATAATTACATAGTTAGAAAATCGTACTAAATATGCAACATAACTCAAATTACAGAAATTTGTGCTCGAAAATGAATACGTAAATGTGTATCTATTTACTTACGAATGACGAAGGTTGAGAAAAACAAACGTTTGTTCACACGCGCCAAATGCCAACTGGTAGGGTATAGGCAAACAATGCAATACATCCGACAGAGCCCGAGTAGGGCAGCGAGTCACGCACTGACACGCGTTTTATCCGCATTTTGCAGATTGCGGATCCGCTTAAGTTTGTTGGGGATCCGCCAGACTGTCTAATGATGCGGGATCCCGCTTTGCTGGATTGCAATCCCTAGTTGGTTGGTCAGATGATCCACGATACTAATCGGTAAGACCTGATGGTATGGTTCAAGGGTGGCACAAATCTAGCAGTCCTTCTTTGCATCTCCTCCAGCTTCTGTGTTTGATACCCAAACCATGGGTCCTTTACCACAGCAACATGTTCAAGGAATGGTTTGACTAAAGTTTTGTAACCCAATTCCTTTACTTCTCTCATACATCCCCTTGCCACTCTCTCCAGTAAGTGAACGATTTTGAATCCTTTTCCTACTACCTGTCCAATGTGCCTTGCCCAGTTGATCTTGTCATCAAATGTTATGCCAAGATATTCACATTACAAGACATCAACAAGCAGTCTTTACTCACATTATAATTTTAATCAACCTTTAGTTTTTTATCTGTGTATCTAATAATCTGACTCTGCTTTGCATTTATTTTCATCATATGTTTACCAACCCAGCAAGATATCCTGTCCAGATCACCCTGTAGCTGTTCACAGTCCTCTACCATTTTGATCCTTTTATGAGGGTAAGTCAATTATTCACAGCATTGTATATTAATAAATTTCTCTCGGGCTTCCAGCCGTGTTAAGATGTTACATTTGTGGGACATTTTGAAGGCGTCCTTCTCAGCCTTCATTCTCAACCAAATGTCAATGATTAACTGTTTGTTTATTCAGCCGCTGCCACGGAAACGGTGGAAGACAAAAACCAACACAACTCGATTACGTCATCCACTCTTCTGCTCGTTACCGACGTGAAACTGTTTCAGAATTTTATTAGCCAGGTTCCAGGCCACACTGAGTTGATAACCAGTGTCCCTGTTGACTAATAATTCAATTGATCTTATTTCTACAGCTTCTGTAATAACGCTGGCCCAAAAATCATTGACCCGTGCTAAAATTGTTGATTTTCAAATTCAAATGTGTGACCCTCTTGCACACTATGTTCGGCCACCGCAGATTTCTCTTCTTGCCCAATACAAACATTTCTGGCGTGCTCAACACATCGCTGCACAATGCATCACTGCGTCTGTCTGATGTAACCGCGGCCACATTCACACGGTATACAATATACACCAGGGGTTCGTAAACCTAGGTCATCTTTCACACTGCTGACAACGTTTCTAATTTTAGTGGTTGGTCTATAAATTGTCTTGACACCGTTTTGTGATAACAGTCTACCTATTTTGAAACTTAGGGCACCCACAAGCGGCATAAATGCAAGGTCCTTGGTATCAATCTGATTTCTCCGTCGATTTTCCTTCTGTTTAAATGTGCGAGTAATCTGCCACTGATTATAACCATTAATTAAAAACGTTTTCCGGAGATAGTCTAATTCACCAGCCAGGCTATGTTTGTCACAAATTCTTTTTGCTCTGTGTACCAAGGTAGTTAATACAGAGTTGTGCCGGATGATGACAGCTGTTGGCGTTTAAATATAAGTCGGTATGGGTAGGCTTCCAATACACAGTGTGTCCCAGCGACCCATCGGCACGTTTAATAACAAGCACATCAAGAAACGGCGGGCAACCATCCTTCTCCAATTCCATTGTGAACTGAATATTTTCATGGATAGAATTGAGATGGGAAAGGAATTGGTCAAGACTGTTTCTGCAATGTGGCCAAATCACAAAGGTGTCATCGACCTACCTATAAAAACACTTCGGCTGGAGTGGTGCACGGTTTAGTGCCTCTTCTTCAAAAAATTCCATGAAGAAATCAGCAATGACAGGAGACAACGGCGAACCCAATGCTACTCCGTCCACTTGTTCGTAATATTCTCCTTCAAACTGAAAATAACACATGGTGGAAAATATCAATCGTTTTTTGATCAAAGTATCTCCTTAACAGATCTAAGGAGTCGACCAATGGAACACGAGTAAAAAGAGAGAACACATTGAAGCTCACCATTAAATCACCAGGATCTAACTTCATGTTGTCTAAGATTTCCACAAACTCACTGGAATTTCGAATACCTTGATGACCCTTGCCTACCAATGGGTTAAGAATATCTTTGTGGTATTTAGCCAAAAAGTACATAGGGCAATTAAGTGCACTTACAATAGGTCGCATAGGTACTCCTACTTTATGTACTTTTGGTAGACCGTACAACCTAGGAGCAACAGGAGCACAGGGCTGGAGTCGTCTCTTCACATCTTCTGGTAGGAAGGAGCGGATCAGTTTCGTAGTCAAGTTGGTCAGCTTAGATGTAGGGTCTCGGTTAATCTTCCTGTATGCTTGGTCCTCCAAAAGCTGCATAATTTTACTATGATAGTCCAACTTGCTTAAAACCTCCGTGCAGTTACCCTTGTTTGCTGGAAGAATAACAATATTTTCGTCTTTCTTCAACTCACGAAGTACACGCCTCTCTTCACTTGAGATGTTTGATTTAGGCAATTTACCTTTACAAATCACCCGGCATGTTTCACGCCTTATCTCCTCCGCTTCTTCCGCTGGTAAAGTGCGAACTGCAATTTCCACTCCACTGATAATCTCCTGATAAGGCACAGATTTAGGAACTGGAGCAAAATTGAGACCCTTCGATAAAACAGATGACGTAGCAGGATCAAGTTCTCTGTCTGATAGGTTGACAATAGTTTGCGCTGAAACATGTGGCTTCGTGGAAAATTTCGTTGAAATCCGCTCAAATTTCGAACATTGTCTGGCCGACACACATTGTTGCCTGCCGTTTCTTGATGTGCTTGTTATTAAACGTGCCGATGGGTCGCTGGGACACACTGTGTATCGGAAGCCTACCCATACCGACTTATATTTAAACGCCAACAGCTGTCATCATCCAGCACATCTCTGTATTAACTACCTTGGTACACAGAGCACAAAGGATTTGTGACAAACATAGCCTGGCTGGTGAATTGGACTATCTCCGGAAAACGTTTTTAAATAATGGTTATAATCAGTGGCAGATTACTCGCGCATTTAAACAGAAGGAAAATCGACGGAGAAATCAGATTGATACCAAGGGCCTTGCGTTTATGCCGCTTGTGGGTGCCCTAAGTTTCAAAATAGGTAGACTGTTATCACAAAACGGAGTCAAGACAATTTATAGACCAACCACTAAAATTAGAAACGTGGTCAGCAGTGTGAAAGATAACCTAGGCTTACGAACCCCTGGTGTATATTATATACCGTGTGAATGTGGCCGCGGTTACATCAGACAGACGCAGCGATGCATTGTGCAGCGATGTGTTGAGCACGCCAGAAATGTTCGTCTTGGGCAAGAAGAGAAATCTGCAGTGGCCGAACATAGTGTGCAAGAGGGTCACACATTTGAATTTGAAATATCAACAATTTTAGCCCGGGTCAATGATTTTTGGGCCAGCGTTATTACAGAAGCTGTAGAAATAAGATCAACTGATTTATTAATCAACAGGGATACTGGTTATAAATTCAGTGCGGCCTGGAACCCGGCTTTAAAATTCTAAAACAGTTTCACGTCGGTAACGAGCAGAAGAAAGTATGACGTAATCGAGTTGCGTTGGTTTTTGTCTTCCACCGTTTCCGTGGCAGCGGCTGAATAAACAAACAGTTAATCATTGACATTTGGTTGAGAATGAAGGCAGAGAAGGACGCCTTCGAAACGTCCCTCAAATGTAACATCTTAACAAGGCTGGAAGCCCGAGAGAAATTTATTAAGTCAATTATTATCCACAACTAGTCTAAGCCCGTGACTGTTTTTTGCGTATCGTCACGGGTCTAGAATAGTTCTAGTGTTTAAGGTCAAATATTATGATAGGTTAACCTAACCTAGTCAAACACGAACTTGACCTGTGTTTCACCGTTAGAATGAATAAAATGTATTTTGCGTGAAGAACTCAGAAGTATAATAATAGGCGTATTAAACATGGACAAAGACGATCGCGCTTTCGTATAATTGTTTCAAACGTCAAGGTCTCTTGACTGGAACTGGCTGAAATACAGTTTTATTTGACTCCAAAAGTTCACTTTGCTAAATTTGAAAAATGTCTTTTTGTTGCGAATGGTGTTAGATCGGTAAATACAGATTTGTGCCGCCGACAGATGCGGCCTGACTATATGATGCGTTTCCAGTGTGTTACTACACGATAACATGTTATTAAACCCATGTTACTTAACCCCATTACTACAGTGGTGGTTTAGTTAACTACAATCAAAGTGAATACATTATGGATTACCAAACTTGCAGAAATTTATTGTCCTTTGGAAAGTAAGTGTCGTTTATTTGGTAGCTCGATTAGTCACTTATTGATGCTCCAGTACCTCCCTGTAGACAATATTCTTTGTAAAAACTGTTACAATTTTTTAGAAGTTTACCGTGGCGATCATTATTGATGATTTGTACTTTAACATCACCTGACCGTCGCACTGTGGAAAAACCCACATAAAGTTATCCATGGCTGGAAACAGGATCAGAGAGTTAAAGTCCAACCTTGTCAAATGTTTGACCTTGTGAATTGTTTATAGTCGTAGCAAAGGCAAGCATGACAGGAAATTGCCTTTGTTTCAGAATGAATGGGAGGTCAGAATTGCTTGGAGCAATACACGGAATGAATACTGAATTTCCTTTTGCAGATCCAGTAAGAACTTTAGCAAAAATAAAATTTGGTTTAAAGTCTTTGACAGTCAAGCGAGTGCCATTGCACACTGCACAGGCCTCGTTTTGTGTTAAGATTCCGCAGTAGCATGACAATTGCTCCAAGTTTTAGTCTCAGTTGATGTAGTGGCATTCCTGAAGGCCTTAGATTATTTAAAAAAAAACTATGGGATAAATTTCTGTGTCTTGGTTCTTTGGATCTTCGATAGAGTCTGAACTGAAGTAGGTAATGTTTTCACCTTCAAGAATGTCCAAAATTCGTTCATTAATTTCATAAAAATCATCATTCTTTAGACATAAAATGGCCGTTTCAGAAAAATTAAAGGCACTTTCTGGTGTCAATATTTCCCCAAGTTACGGAAAATAAATGAAAAGCTGTTTTTTATGTTTTAAATTGATTAAATAAAGTATGTACTGTATTTTCTTCAAATAAGAAAAGGAAGAAAATATTATATTTACGTGTTGTTAATACTAAATGCTGTAGCTAAGAAGCTAAAAAATTAACTGAATTAAAGAGTTTCACATGCGTATAAGTAGTCATATCCTCAATGATTTAAATGTAAATTAAAATCTAAGTTGAATGCTTGCTCATTTCATAGTAATTCAAGTTTCTTCAAGTCGACATATTACTGAAATGTAGTCCCACGTTTTCAGTTGCTTAGGTATTAAACACTGCATATTCTACAATTTCTACTTGCTGTTAATTAACGGCAGGAATATCGTTGTTAAAAGTGTTGTCTTTTCTTCAAATAAGCAGAGGAAGAAAATATTTTATTCACGTGTTTTAAATACCAAATGCTGCAGCTAAAGGCAAAAATCAAGTGAATTAATGTGTTTCACATCGCGTTTATATAGTCAATATCCTTTAAATCTATATAAAAAGTAAGCTTAGCGCTGATTTCATAGCTAGCACCTGTATAAACTTTGGTTATAAAGTCAACATCTTCCTGGAAAGTAGTTCCATGTTTTTTTTTTTTTTGTTTTTTTTTTAACTATGTAATGCTATCAAAATCAAACTTAATTTGGGCTTAGGTATTAAATTGTGGACATAACCTCGAATTTCTTGTAATGGTATCTCTGGTCACCATTTTTCAGCCAATAACTATCGAGGTGAGTGGATGGATGACCTTACGAAATTATATAGTAGATGTAGTTTTAAATTTTATTGCAATACAAATAGGAAATTTACATGCAAGTCATTTTTCAACATAGTCCACTTGCATTTCAGCGCACTTGGTCCATCGTTGCACCAGCTTCCTGATGCCCTCATAAAATAAGGTTTTCGGTTGAGCTGCAAGTCAGGAATGCACTGCTTCTTTCACTGTATTATCCAAAGTAAATCGACATCCCCTTAATGCCTATTTAAGTGCACCAAACAAGTGGTAGTCAGAAGTGTTGCTATGCAGACTTTGCAGACAAGGGCACAAGTACAATGTGCTCATGTCAATGCAAATGTGGCACCAAGCCCATAACACCCAAGACCGCTGATATCAGTTACAGCACATCTGCAACCCCGACCACTTTGACAGCAGAATCATCAGTTCCACCAGCAATAGCAGAAAAGCCTACTGTTGTGAGCAATGCAGCAGCAACTCCTTCCACAGCAGTAAATCAGCTTGCAATGCAAGGCAAGTAGATCAGAAGGGCCAAAGTTTTGGCACTTGGACCCAATATCTTTTTTAAAAAATCCCCCTCTTCTTCGCTTCCCAGTATACAAAGTAGCACAAAGAAGGAGGGAAGGTCACAGCAGAGGAAAAACCTTCCAGCATCTGAGGCCTTTTCTTACTGAGCTGTCTTCGGAACCTGAAGAGACAGGATGATTCTGGTCCCATTCCTTGGCATTCACCGAATGAGGACCCACCAGAACCGGTGCGGGTAAGGTTAAATAGGTAAGGATGCTCCCATACTTCAGTGGAACATGAATGGGTTCACTGCTCACAAGAACTACAACTCTTAGCACTGTCTAAACCAATGTGTTTCTGTTTATAGGAGACACATTTTAGACCAACTCACCACCCAGTGCTAAGAGGGTATGACATATATAGAAAGGTTGATACCGAGGTTGATCAAGTGAGCAAGGAAGTGGCTGTGTTTGTTCGAAATACTGTCCACTTTGAGCCCGTTGCTGTCACCTCTGATCTACGAGCAGTGGCAGTGAGGATACATAATCCCTTTAAACTGAATGCATGCTCTATCTAACTACACCGAATGCTCCCATCGATTATGATGACCTCTCAGACATCTTGTTACAGCTTGCCTGACCATTCCTCCTAATAGGAGATTTCAATGCACACAGTGCATTGTGGGGTTCCAACACCGATAGACCCAGAGGCCTAGTAGTTGGTTGATTATCAGAGAAAGAGGATGTTTGGAACCTGAATACTGAACAAATGACTCATTTTACCACTGCTTCCAGTTCATCCTCTGCCATCGACCTTTCACTGTGCTCATGCATTGAGAGGTGGATCGTGACCTCCTTGGAAGTGACCACTTTCCAGTATGGATGCACGGCGAGTTTGGACATGAGGGAAACCTGAATCACTTCACAGAAGCTCCAGAACGCTGCAAAGAATGCCCGTCCCCTGGTGGAAGATGAATGGTGTTCTGCCATTCAGGGTTGGAGAAGGATGTTGCGAGGTTTTAGGTTGCATCCTGCATCTGACAACCTAACAACATTCTATAATGCAAGAGCAAAGGCATGTCATGTGATTAAGGAGAACAAGAGAAGCTCATGGCAGAACTTTGTGAGTACAATGAATCATTACACAACATCGTTGAAGGTATGGGAGAGTATCTGCCGCATATCAGGAAGGTACTCCTGCCCACCAGTATCTGGATTACTGGATTGAGGACATGTGGTTATTGACAAATGAAGCGTAGCACAGCTGACGGCAGAGAATTTTGCTGCCATCACTTTGTCTGCCAATTTGGATCTTGGGTACAGCAACAAAGAATTGTTGCCAAAAAATGCATGCTGTGCTTCGATTCGTCGGATGCAGAGGCAGCCAATAGCCCGTTTGCATCCTTTCAGCTGGAGTCTGCATTAAACAGTGCCAAAGACACCGCACCATGGCTTGATATGATTCAGTACCAGATGCTGAGGCATCTACATAAAGATACTAAAGAGTACCTTCTAGATGTTTTTAACGGTATTTCGACTGGAGGAAACTTCCCCGACTCGTCGAAAGAAGCAACGTTAATCCCAATTTTAAAACCAAGAAAGTTGTTGCCAGGTAGCTATCATAACATTGTCCTTACAAGCTACATGGGGAAGACACTAGAGAGGATTGTTAACTGCTGCCTCTTCTATTGTCTTCAGTATCAAAACCTTCTGAGCCGCTTTCGGTTTGGGCTCAGGAAGTTCCATTCTACCATGGACAACATGATCCTGGTGGAGGCAGCCATACAAGATTCATTTATCTGCATCCGACACTGTAGATGTATTTTTTGACATTGAAAAGGCATTTGATAGTACCTGGTGGCATGTAAAAAACAATTACATGAATGAGGATTCAGGCGAAATCTGCCCATTTTTTAAATCTTTTTTGTCACGACATTGCTTCCAGTACCGAGTTGGTAGTGAAGTGTCAGATCTTTTTATTTGGGAAAACGGTGTTCCTCAAGAGTCAGTTTTAAGCATGACCTTTTTCGTCATTGGTATTAACAGTG
This sequence comes from Vandiemenella viatica, assembly GCA_031002005.1. Lineage (NCBI taxonomy): Eukaryota > Metazoa > Arthropoda > Insecta > Orthoptera > Morabidae > Vandiemenella > Vandiemenella viatica. The sequence goes on from JARYHS010006664.1 coordinate 70,930, forward strand.
TTTCAACCGTAATAATGAGGCCAATCTGATACTCCTTATATGTTGATGACATTTTAATTTTCTGCATATCATCTAGCCTGAGAGGCAGCTGCAACTTGTGTCGAACAGGCTAGATGAATGGTCAGTGCACACCAGTTTTTGTATCTCTGCCGAGAAATCCCTTTATGCACATTTTAGTCGCAGCAGAAATGTCTTAGCGGAACCTCACCTTACCTTGAGAAACAACGTTCTAAGTTTTTCTGAAACTGTTAGGTTTCTGTGCCTCATTTTAGATAGCAGGCTAAGTTGGATGCTACATCATAAAGGTGCGAAAGCCAGAGCCTTAAAAGCTTCAATTACTTTAAAATGCCTATGTGGTAGGTCATGGGGCACCGACCACTGCTGCCTACTACAATTTTTTAGAGCCTTTGTATGGTCACAGTTGGAGTACAGTTGCTTAGTATACAGTTCGGCATGGAACTGTTATCTCTTTATTTTGGATGGTGTCCACCATGCATGAATTCGGCTTGCAGTGGGTGCCTACCACACCAGCCCGATACCCAGCATTTGTGCAGAGACTGGCGAGCTGCCACTTTCCATCTGCTAGCATCTTCTGATGGTGCGACAACTATATGCATGTTGTCACAACTCCTGGCAGTTCCATGTACGGTGTAATAATTAACCCACACTTCGAACGGCTTTACACCAAACGCCATAGGGTGACCAAATCATTCAGCCACCGTACAAGGGCTATTTTAGACAAATATGAATGTAAAGTTTTCCCTTTTTATCACCAGGGTTAGTGTAAAACTCCTCCCTGGCTTTTAAAGTGGCCCAGAACAATTTTAGAATTGTCTTGGTATAACTAAACTGTTTATCACTGACAATGTTTTTATTAATGTTTTTACAGATATTTCAAATCATTATCACACTTTTACCCCAGTATACACAGACTAACAGTTGATTGCTCCATAATGTTCCCTCGAGCGACTTATAAATACAAGCTGGATAGCAGGTGCAGCATTTACACTGCTTAGTGTTTTGATCTGTTAAAGTCACTCCAGCATATGAAGGTAAGTCGCGATATGAAATACATCATATGCTGTGTGTGATTCCCTCAGCTTTATTCAGGTGTAAGTAAATATGTACCCAGTAGACCATTTGGTCCAGGACATTTAGGACTCCCTCCTTGCCCTCCAGTTTTATGGAAACGAGGTTTTATTCTGCTGAAGGAATCGTGGAATGAGGCAGCCAATGAACCTGCCAGGTTAGTCTGGTACAAGGTCAGAATCGACTTAGCTCCAGTCCCAAAGTCAGAGCTTGTCTCAGCAATAAAAAGAATCAACTTTGATGGATGGCCAAGGCAGTGACTGGAAGTTGAGGATAGTAAGTTCTGGCTGGTCAAACTGACTTTTCAGCCATAGAGCAGCTTCTTCCAGTGGGTGAGATGGTATGAGGTTCTCCTAACTTGCCTCCACATTGGGCACTGTCCTCTGACACCCAGTTTTCTTCTCTGCCAGGAGGACTCACTGGAATGTGATGCTTGTGCCGTACCTTTGATGGTGCACCAAATTTTTAACTGACTGCTTGTCACTTTTAGATTTAAAGGCAGATGTTGGCCCAGCCAATGATCTGTCTCTTATTTTGTACAATGACAATGATAAAGACAATGTGATGAAGGTTTTAAAATTTTGTGTATTAGCCAGTCTTGTCATAAGGTTTCAAGATGGATGAGAGGCCCTTTTACAGCCTCCCATCAATGTATTTTGTGATTATTTTAAACCTTAGTCTTCTGCCTTTTTATCTCGTTGGCCTGTTGTTTGTGGTTTCTGTAGCCCATTTACAGCCAAAAGTTTAGCACAGTCAAACCTGGCTGAGTGGACCGGATAAACGAGAAAACTCTACAAGTGAGAATAATTGTCAGGACCCGTCAGTTTAACCTCTAAAAGCTCTATAAGTAAGAAACAGAAACCTCTATAAGAGAAAGTCGTTTTTACCTCGTGGACCTCTATAAAGGAGACTGTTACTTTCCTTTACCCCTATAAGTGATAGTTGAATGTATTTAACAATTGGTATTTATGACCCATTCTTAAATTTCATCGAACTAATTAACATTGTTGTATCATATTCTATATGAATCATCAATTGTTACTTCAATTGATAACTATCGATTGTGAAGCAAAGTTTGACACATATTCAAAATGTTAAAACGAAAAATCAAAGTGTTGTTGTTGAGTGATAAACTTAAAATAGTGACTGCATTCGAGAGCGGGAAATCGTTAATTGAAATACAGAGTGAGTTTGGTGTACCAGAATCCACCTTTTATAAAACTATAAAATCAAAAGATTCTATAAAGTCTCAGTGCTCTGGGGGACATGGAAATATTAAGAGGATACGACTTTCTGAATTTCCCAACATTGAAAAGTGCCTGTTAGAATGGATAAAACAAACCCTCGATAAAAAACGTTCCCATTGATGGACCATTGTTGAAAGAAAAATCTAAAGAATTTGCTACAAAACTGGGAATTCAGAACTTTTCAACTAGTGATGGCTGGTTCGAGGGCTTCAAAAAGCATCATGATATTGCTTTCAAAAAAAGCAGCCAGAGAAAGTAAATCTGTGGACCAAGGCGTGTGTAACCAATGGAATGAAGATCTGCCAAGTCTTTTAGAAGGGTATGATCCAAACGCTATTTACAACACAGATAAAACCGATTTGTTCTTCAAGGGCCTTCCGGATAAAACATATACATTTAAAGGTGAAAAATGCCATGGAGGAAAACAAAGCAAGGAATGCCTTACTATTCTCCAATGTGTAAACTTGACTGGTGCGGACAAACTCACCTTTTCATAATCGGGAAATCAAAACAACCAAGATGTTTTAAAGGTGTCAAGACTCTACCTGTTGATTATGGCAGTAATACAAAGGCTTGGATAACAAAGATATTATTTAGAAATTGGTTGAAAAAAACTTGACAATGAAACGAAGATAAAACAAAACAAAAAATTGTGCTTTTTGTTGACAACTGTGCTGCCCACATGGATTTACCAACACTTGCAAATGTAAGAGTCATGTTCTTGCCTGCCAATACACCAGTAAACTTCAACCATTAGATCAAGGTATCATACACTCATTCAAACACTTTTATTGCAGAGAAGTCATTAAAAATACTCTAATGAGCCTGGAAAAAACAATAGCCCTGAGTTTAACGTACTTCTAGCCATGTCAAGGAGAGCATGGTACACTGTAAGTGACATTACTGTCAAAAATGGCTTCAAAAACGCTGGGTTTTGGATCAGTACAGATAAACATGACTTATTGCCAGAGGAAAAATGAGGTTGAAGTTGAACCTACCAATGAGGAATGGATCAAGCTTGTGTTTCACGAAACCAGTATGTTAACACGAACCTTCAAGGACTTCGTTCAGATTGACGACGACATGGCTACTGCCGGACAACACACCGACCACGATAGAATTAAGAATTGCGTGAGCACGTGTACTGATGGAAATGACATTGAAGATGAAGCTGACCGATCGCAGATTTTGGATACAGAAGTAGACCGATCGCAGATTTTGGATACAGAAGTAAATAACATACTAAAGAAGCAAGAAGCTTAGAATGCACTGGAGACGCTCCACCACTTTTTTTAATACTCAGCGATTGTTGAGAAAACAATATTTGATAAGATTTATGAACTGGAAAAACAAGTACAAAATGCAGAAACAGAAAGAAACGCAGAAGAAATTAACTGATTTTTTAAAATAAATATAAGTGTAAGGTTTTTTGTTTTCTTTTTGTAAGCATATATGTCAAATTCTAATAAATAATACCTATAGAATACATACATATTTATCACTACATATTTTCTGTATTTTTTGAACCTCTATAAGTGAAAAAAGCCACTCCTGTACCTGTAAAAGCGAAAAACCTGGGTTAGTGAAAAACCTCCATAAGTGAAAAAAAAATTGCAATCCCATGAACTCTCGCTTAATCAGGTTCAACTGTGTTTTGTTTTAACTCACTTGGATATCAATGTGGGCGACCTCTTTACAGTCGACCACACAATTTTGTCAATTTTTAACCACATTGCCATGCCAGTCACTATTATGACGCTAATGACCTCACTGTTGATACACCCTTAAACTCAAAAAACAACTACAACAGCAGCTGCTATTATCTAGTGATAATCGAATCACTCCTTATCAATACCAGCAAACCGAGCGTGGTGGTGTAACGGTTAGCGTTCTGGCCTCGCATTCGGGAGGACGGTGGTTCGAATCCCCATCCGGGCATCCAGATTTGGGTTTTCCATGGTTTCCCAAATCACTCCAGGCAAATGCCAGGATGCTTCCTTCAAAATGCCATGGCCAAATTCCTTCCCATTCCTTGTCCCCTATCCTTTCCCATCTCTAAAGACCTCGCTGTTAGAGAGACGTTAAGCAGATAAAAAAAAATTCCCAGCAAAGCCTAGGAGCTTGACTGTAAGCTATCACATACTCATCATAATTTAGCCATCTACAGGTTGAATTTTGAAAAATTCCTGTTGTAATTAATGATGTTACCAAAGCAGAGAATGTAATCTTTAAAATGATACCTCAGTTATTGATTTTGGTTAAGTATAAATAGAAAAAGTTGGCTTGTCACAAAAAAAAAAAAAAAAAAAAAAAATGCCTTTTAGAAATCTTATTTATATATAAAAATAGACATGTTTTTCCATATATTTCACTTTTCAGCCACCAATACATAGCACAGATCACTGGTGTTTGTGTGAGGAAGTAGCATGGAGTTTCCTATCGTGCACAACATTGGTTGAATGCCGATTTGCTGTGGGGATGTGGAGGATATGATGATTAAAGTTGGTCAGTGCAGGGCGTTTTCATATTTTTACTAAAATTTTGTGTCTCCTTATACTTCTCTTTCCTGACACAAATACATAGGGTAGACCATTGATGTTTGTGTGTGGTAGTAGCAGTGAATCTCTCATCGTGCACTATGGTTGTTAGATGCCAGTAGCTATGGGGGTGTGGGAGATATGAGGGTTGAAAGTGGTCGACCTGCGGCACGCATGTGTCTTAGATAGTTTTTGCTGAAAAGTGATACACCATCACAGATCACTGGCGTTTGTGTGTGGTAGTAACATAGTCACCTTCCGATCACAACGTTGGCCGAATTTCAGTAACTGTGGGAGTGTGGGAGATATGGTGGTTGAAAGTGGCCGGTCAAGGATATTTTGGTATTTCGAGAAAAGACATGTCTCTGCATATGTCACTTTTCTGGCACAACTACATAGCATAGACCATTGGTGTTTGTGTGTGGTAGTAGAATCATGTCTCCTGTCGTGCACTATGGTGGTTAGATGTCAGTAGTTATGGGGATATGGGTATTGAAAGTGGTCAACCTGCAGCAATTTCATATTTCTGCCAAAGACGCATGTGTCTTGGTGTATCACTTTTCAGCGAAAACTATCTATCGCAGATCACTGACGTTTGTGTGTGGTAGTAACACAGAGTCACGTTTCGACAACAACATTGGCCGAATTCCAGTAACTGTGGGAGATATGGTAGTTGAAAGTGGCCAATCAAGGATATTTTTGTTTTTCGACCAAAGATGTGTGTGTCCGTAAATTTTACTTTGCTGCCTGAACTACATAGCGCAGGTGACTGGCGTTTGTGTGTGGTAATAGCATCAAGTCTCCCATCGTGCACTAAGGTGGTTAGATGTTGGTAGCTGTCAATTAAAATTCTTTACAAACACGAACAAAGTCGTGGGTACCAGCTAGTAATATATATAATAGAAGCAGGAAGGATGTCTATTATCAAAGAAAAGTTGTTTAGCTGATTCATATCTTAATACTTGTGGCGAGTTGTGGTGGAGGTGGCATGTCCAATAATGGGGAAGGTATTTTAGACTGTAAGTTTTGGAGCATTGAACCGAGTTGATCCTTGTGGTCATTTGAAAGAGTCGTGAGGTGACCCACGTTGTGCTTAAGGTTGTTTCGTCTGCTGAATCCTTATGTATGTCATTGTAAAGGATTCTGGAGAGAAAAATTTCCATTTCAGGGAATGTAGGCTGCAGGTCGTGTCCATGATGAATGGTTTTGGTTAATAGACTCAAAACTAGGAGAGAACTGAGTTTTTGATGGTGCAGGGTATGGGAGGCAGGTTGTAGCTTGGTTTTTTTGTTTTAGCACAAGACCTGAACCACAGTTGCATTAATTATGGCCTATAACAGTTTTAGAAGTTCTTGGAATGGATTATTGATAATAACAATTGCATTTGCCTTGGGTGGCTAGTACATAAGGAAGGATGGTGGTACCAGTGACAGTGCCACATATCTGAAAATATAGTTTTAAGTTGAAAGAAAGGTAGTTTTGAGGGAAATAAATAAGAGTTACGGATATAAGAAAGGATTTTCTGAAGAGGCATTGTTTCAGGTGCTTTTCTAGGTCACTGAAGTTCTGTCAGTAGAATATGTCCATTTAAAGTGAAGTGACATCGCTGGAGATCAGGAAGAAGTTTGGAGGTTGATGGATAGGAACTGTGGATGGGTGCTCCAGAAACTGTGTAGTGTCTTTGCTGTAAGGGAGTAGATTAGGTATAAATGGTTAGAAATCTAGAACCAACTACACCAAAACTGTTCTGGGATGGAAGTTTGAATTGTTCCATTCTGGTCTCAGTCTTGCTGGTACTGAAACACATTTCCAAAGACTCTGTTCACAGTCCTATCTCTCTGCTTCCAAACCACTTCCTTCCTCAGCACACCTTTTCATACATCTCTTGAGTTATTTCATCTCTTAAAACTTGTATTCCTACAACGTCTAATTGTATAGCCAGAGGTTCCACCATGCCTCTTTTCTATATCGACATTTGATGGACCATTTGAAAGGAAAATTCTTGAACTAAATCTGTCTCGAGCCCTCATGTGATTTATTTATGTGGATGATATATTTGTGATCTGGACCCACAGTGAAAACCAAATCCTTGATTTCCTACAAACCGAGCGCGCTGGGTGAATGGTAACACACTGGCCTTGCATTTGGGAGGGAGCGGGTTCAAATCCATCTCTGGCCATCTAAATGTGGATTTTTTATAGTTTCTCCAAATCACTCCAGGCGAATTCCGGGATGGTTCCATCGTAAGACAGCCCAATTCCTTCCCATTCCTTGCCCTCTGACTTTACCTGCCTTTAATTACATCAGAGAAGCCAAATAAAAAATTCTGCAGCCTCGCCTTTTTACCGTAACTTCCATCAATGCACCACCAAACCCTAACGATAATACAGTATTCATTACCCACTTCCCTACTTATCTCAAGTCTAACAAACAAAGCCATCATTGTGCATATAGCTTTGTATTTTCTTTCCCTGAAATTCATATCTATCTCTCTAGAATCCATTTCACTGATCCCCATATGTGCATTAGTAACCACCCACTCTGGGGAATGTTTATCACTTCCAAATGATTGTGTGGATATTTCTCCTGCTGTACACTTTGCAACATGCACCCAGCCCCAACTACCTACACTAGTTGTACCACAAGGAAACCTTACAAATTTGAAGGACAAACCACCAGTTTGTTTATTCATGTGAAGGTATCACCCACATCTGTCTTTATCGGCATGAACAGTCAGATAAACAGGTTATACCAATAACCTAGACCAGTATTTCTCAATGTGTGGACCACAAAAATAGGTCATATGGTCCACAAGAATTTTAAAAATTAGAATCTAATTTAATTAAAGATTTCAAAACCAAAAACAGACTATTAAAAATTGTTCTCAGAAAATAGGTATCGTATTCGTAATGTATGAGGCTATTAAGGAGTACAAACTATAAGCCAAACTTTCTGAAAGACATTAATATTTCAAGAGATATATTAACCTTGTATATTGAGGATATAACTGCATTGTTACTATAATAGTATATTCACTAAATATGTTTCCAGTTGACATCAGCGAGCGTGGTGTTGCTTTAAGGATTAAGTTAATGACCATTTTATGACTGCGTTTTTGTAGTTATGTATCTTAAGGGACCATAGTATGTGCCAATAACAATGGTTAGGGTTGGTTAGCAATGTACGCAGAGGCAAGAAAAAAAAATATGCCTCATATAAGTTAATGGCCTTTTGAATTATTTCTGATGTTTTACTGGTACTTGGGTTAAAAAAAAGGTTGTGGAGAGCTGACCTTGATCTTCCAGTAGCTGTCCATGCCTTTGCCAAAACTCTGTCAACAGCCTTTCTGAACTCTATGGATTAGAACTAGATTACCATTATAATTGACACCATACATTTCCCTGGCTTCACCTCCAGTAATACCCTATCAGCAAACCCATGTCTTCTATTTTCAATCATGAATTGAACTAAACTAGTCATGTTATTTTATTATTATTATTTACACCTTTTGAATTGATAATACTTTTCCTAAGTTATAGAGAGCTCATTTTCTGTACTCTCACATCATCCTTGGTTTATCTCCAACAGTTAACATTATTCCATTCTTGGTATGTGCATATCCATTTCCCTTGCCATGTGTCTCATTCCTCTTGTGCATCAGCAGGAGGTTACCTGAAATTTTGGGAACTGGAGCCTTTTATGTTATTCTCCCACCTTCAACTACGATAGGAGACTAGAATTTTTGAGTTTCTTGTATCCCTTGATTATTGTTATTAATTTAATTGCAATGGTGCTAACACTCTGGTGGTAATTTCCCAGTCATCCATGTACCCTTTTTTATATACATTTCTTTTAAATTTTCCTTTATAATTGGAATGTTAAATTCCTCTCCCATTTACTATTATTATTTACAAATTTTAACTCTAAATTCCTTAAGCGTTTTTGGAAAATTATCCATCACTACACTTGGTAATTTGTTCCAATCCCTGAAACCCGTACCAACTAAAGAAAATTTTTCCACTCCGTTATGCATGAAATCGAACGCAAACTTGTGATCATGGTCGAGTTTCCCCTTCCATGCACTATTCCTAATTTTTTTTGACCAATATCCCTCCAAGCTTCATCACCAATATATGACCGAGCGTGGTGGTGTAACGGCTAGCGTTCTGGCCTCGCATTCGGGAGGACGGCGGTTCGAATCCCCGTCCGGGCATCCAGATTTGGGTTTTCTATGGTTTCCCAAATCACTCCAGGCAAATGCCGGGATGCTTCCTTCAAATGGCCATGGCCGAATTCCTTCCCATTCCTTGCCCCCCATCCTTTCCCGTCTCTAAAGACCTCGCTGTTAGAGAGACGTAAAGCAGTTAAAAAAGCACTCTCTTCACCCTCCTTTCCTACATTGAGTCCAAATCCAGCTCCCTTATATCAGCTACTGACTGGGTCCTGCGATAATTCCCACAAATCTAGCGGCTCTTCTTTGCACGCCTTCCAACTCCTGCTGTATTTGATACCCAAAATGTAGGTCTCAAACTATGCCACCATATTCAACGAATGGTCTGACCAAAGTTTTGTAATCAAACTCCCTAACTTCTCTGGTACATCCTTTCATCACCCTCTCCAGTAAATGAACGATTTCATAGCTTTTTCCTACCACCTGCTCAATGTGATCTGCCCAATTGAGTTTGTTATCAAACTTTATGCCAAGATATTTACACTTCAAGCTTTCAGAAAGCATTTCTCTCCCCACCCTATAATTGTAATTAACCTTTTGTTTTTTATCTGTGTACCTAATAAGCTGACTTGGCATTTATCTTCATTCCATGCTAACCAACCCATTTAGATATTCTATCCAGGTCACTCTGTAGCTGTTCAGCCTTCACCTGTTTTAATCCTATTGTATACCATTATAACAACTGCAATATTATTTCAATTGAGTCTGGATACTTGCTGCTTACCACAGGACTGTAAAAGTGCAATAGTAGTACCTGTACATAAAGGAGGGGTGAGAAATAGAGTTGAAAATTACAGGCCAATCAGTTTGACATCAGTGGTAGGTAAATTAATGGAAAGATTGATATGCAACCACATCAGAAATATATGTGAGAAACGTAAGTGGTTTTCAAGCAGGCAACATGGGTTCAGGCAAGGATATTCATGCGAATCTCAGTTGGTGGGATATATGCAAGATATTTCAGATGATATGGACAAGGGAGGCCAAATTGATTGTGTAGCACTAGATCTGTCAAAGGCGTTTGACAGAGTAAGTCATAAAATGGTAGTAAATAAGGTAAAAAAACCATTGCAGTGGATGAGAAAGTGATTTAAGAATTTTTAAAAGGTAGAAAACAGAAAATTAGGGTAGGAAATGTAGTATCAAAAGAAGTGGAAGTAAAAATGGGTGTGCCACAGGGTAGCTTATTGGGGCCATTGCTATTCATTATTCTAATGAATAATTGTGTTGATTGTTTACTATCTGAAATTAGATTGTTTGCAGATGACATAATGCTGTATAAAAGAATCAAAACGATAGAGGATTGTAAACAGTTGCAGGGTGATCTGGACACGATATCTAGTTGGGTTGGTAAACATGGAATGAAGATAAATGCAAAGAAGAGTCAGCTTATTAGATACACAAATAAAAAAACAAAAGGTTATGAATATAAGGTGGGGGAAAGAATTGCTTGCTGAAGACTTGAAATGTAAATATTTTGGCATTACTTTTGAAAACTAGCTTAACTGGGCTGGACACATTGGGCAGGTGGTAGGAAAAGGTTTCAAATTGTGCACTTGTTGGAGAGAGTGATGAGGGGATGTACGGGAGAAGTAAAGGAATTGGGTTACAAAATCTTTGTCAGACCATTGCTCGAATATGGTAGTGTAGTATGGGATCCCTCATTTTACGTATCAAATACAGGAGTTGGAGAGGGTGCAAAGAAGGGCTGCTAGATTTGTTTCTGGAAATTATCGCAGAATGCAATCAGTGACGGATATGATAAAGGAGCTGGAATGGGATTCATTGCAAGACAGGAGGAGGATGAGGAGGGTCATGGGAGTGTACAGGGCATATACTGGCGATGAGGCATGGAAAGATATTGCAATAGGTATGAAAAGTAGTGCATGGAAGGGAAAAGATGACCATGACCACAAGCTGGCACTCGATTTCAGGCACAAGGGTGTGGGAAGATTCTCTTTTTTAGGTAAGGGTGTCAGGGATTGGAATGAGTTACCAAGAGAAATGATGAATAATTTACCGAAAACTTTGAAGAATTTAAAGATAAAATTTGTAGAGGGCAAATGTAGGTGGGTGCAGGATAGGGGGAAGATGGGTGTGTAGGGAAATTGCCACCGGAGCCTGTGCTCCATTGCAATTAAATTAAATTAAACCATTACCCATCAACACAGTCATTCATTAGAATTATGAACAGCAATGTTCCCAATACACTACCGTGTGGCACTCCCGTATATACTTCCACCTCCTTTGATCATGTATTTCCTACTCTGACACTTGGCTTTCTGCCTTTTAAGAATTCTTCTACCAAACAAATAACTTTTTCATCAAATCCAATAGATTTCAGTTTATTTAAAACAATTTTATGGCTCACTCTGTCAAACACCTTAGAAATATCTAATGCTTCACTATCAATTTGGCCTCCCTTGTCCAGTTCATTTTAAATATTTTGCATATAGCCCACCATCTAAGATTCACATGAATATCCTTGCCTAAAGCCATGTTGTCGATCTGAAAAACAGTATCTTTCCTCATAGACATTTCTGATATAGGTGCATATCAATCTCTCAATCATTTTGCCCATCACTGATGTCAAACTAATTGACCTTTAATTTTCAATGAATCAGTACTACTATCGCTCTTTTCCAATCCGCTGGTAAACAGTAAGACTTCAAACTCATTTTAAATAAAATTTCAAGGTAAGGTACAATATCGTATGGCACAGTCTTTAATGATTCTGTAATAATGTTGTCTACACCAACCCCTTTATGTTTTTTAGCTTTCTGAGTTCCTCCATAATTTCCTGAGAATTTATTTCAAATTTTGTGGTTTCCTCATTTATACTTTTAGGGAGACTCTCTAAACCAGCCACTCAATATCTCTGCAATTTTAAAAATCCTCAGTGACTTCAACTTTATTCTTATCTACAATAGTCTGAATGCCTTCCCCTGAGTTTTCTAATATAGCCATAGAAGTTTCTAGATGCATTGTTCATTGGTCCTCCTGCACCAATAATATTCTTCATAAACCCATCCTTTGCTTCTCTCTTTGCTCTTTTAACTGCCTGTTTAGTTTTTTTAAGTATTCCCTACACCCATCCTGTTTCGTAACTCTGTTGTGTTCTCATCTCACTAGCCTCTTTAACATTTTCATTTCCCCATTGTAGTATGTAGGTTCCGTACATTATTTTCTGCTTTGGAATAAACATTTCCTCGTCCTTTTTTATTATCTCCTTAAACTTTTCCCATTTTGCCTCCAATGTAATTGCACAATCCTTCCATTTGCTGAAACTTTCCCGGAAATCTCTCTTCAATTCTAAAGTCTGTACCTTTTTGTAATTATACCTTTTTTTTCCCCTACTATTTTGGCCACTGGTTTAGTGAATCCCCTAATATCCATTAGTACCGCACAGTGATCACTTATTCCTTCAGTTACTTGACACCCTACAAGATTTTCATCAGTTTTTATTAGAAAGATATTCTACATATTTGGTCCCCCGCGTAATTTACTTTAGCACTTGTGTAAAACCTCCTTCCCTTATTAAGGTATTTGCAAATCTCTGTTGCCTTGTGTGATATTATTAAGTACTTACAAATAAGGTAACTTAGTGACGTTTTCAATAAATCTACCCTTCTACATATCTGTTTATTCTCTGATTCAACGTAAAGTTTGAATCTAGAAGGTTTATATTTGGATAGAAATGTTTTTAATGAAGTAGGTGGCAGGAGTGAGGTCAGAGATATTAAAGCTGTAGAACATATTTTTACCATTTTAAAGCTCTGCGAAGAGAGATTTATTTTAAATGCATTTTTCGTTCCTGAAAGAAGTAGCAAAAGTCTTTGTATGTTTAAAGTAATTGATCTTTCAGTTTTATTCAGAAGGAAGTAGGTATTGCTCAGAAATTTAAATAACAGTTTAGATGACAAATTTTGGCTGCCTTCCAAGATGCTGTGATCTATATAAATAAAGTAGAAATGCTGTTGGTTGGTAATCACATCATTTGAGAATGGCTGGACTGATTTGGCTAATTTAAAAAAAAAAAAAATGTTCGTAATAGTTTGAATAAGGTTTTTAGTGAAAGGAAAAATTGGAAAAGTTGCAAGGAAAATATGGGAAAACTGGAAGTACATTTTTCTACTTGCCGATTTGGCTATCTTTTTTAAAAAACATATTTGTAATACTCTATAGTTCTATAGTTTTTAGAGAAAAAAAATTGCCTTAAAAATTGGAAAAACTGAAAGTCCCTTTTTTATACAGACCAATCGACCTAATTTTTTAAAATGTTCATTTCAGTCTGAATGAAGTTTTTAGAGGAGAAAAAATTGAAAAATCCGTGAAAAAAACTGAATTTGCTGTTTTATGGACCGGTTTTGCTATTTTTTTTTTATGTTTGTGGCAGTGTGAATGTGGTTTTTAGGCAAAGAAAAATTGGAAAATTCAGGAAAGTGTGAAAATGCTTTTTTTCTATTGGATTTTTGTATTAACTCAACACATAACTCATGATTCGTATGATGGATATGCTTAGTTATTTCCCCCCTCCGCCTCTCTCTCTCTCTCTCTCCCCTTATGCTCCCAGGAAGGGAAAAACTCAATTAAATATTTTGGGGGGAAAAAACTGGAAGTTCTGGAGAAAAATCTGGAAAAATGCTTTCTAGCATAAATTAAAATAAAATTACCTTTGTTTTTAGAATTGTGCTGTTTCAAGAGCTGTCCAACAAATCAAGTTATTTTATTTCTATTCCTTGATATGTGCTTGATGATATCAGACGTATTACCTCGATGATTAGTCATGTCAGTGCCCAATCGTCTGAGGTATGATGCACGACTCATTTCATGAAGATCTGAAACACATAAAATAATGTAATTGTGATGCATTGAGAGAATCAGTTCAAACAAATGTTCCACTGTTGAACCGGCAACAAAAATATGCACATGAAAGTTGTGAAGGATGAAACCAGAGGAATTTTCTTCTTGGATGCTCTCAGTGGAGCTGAAAATACTTTTTTGGTCTATTAATTTTGGCAACTATTCCCTTGCAGAATGAAATTGCACTTGCTTCGTCAGGAAGGTGGTCAAACAGCTCATTCAGGATTCAAGTTGCCAATGAATATGCAAATCAATGCTACTCCAACCTTTTGAAGTACTGTACGATGGTCAAAGTTCTGCAGCATTGCAAATTGATCGTTTGCGATGAATGTACGATGGCACTTAAAAAGTCTATGGAGGCTTTAGACCGAACGATACAAGATTTATGAAACAATCAACACTTTGGCGGTGTGATGATCGAAATGTAAATAAAACACCTTTAGATTTCAAATTTAATTGAAAAAATATAACCATGGACACAATGGTTACTAAATACAATGATGACCCAGAAATGATTTTCTTTCTTCGCCTTTTTATTTTGTTTACACATTTTCAACAGATTTTTACAAATGCACATAACAATCGCAAACAAATCATCATATATATTATTTCTATAAGGTATTTTTTTGTCACAAGCCTATATCTTCCTTCATACTTAACCTAAATCAATGAATGAGGTGTCATTTTAAAACTTATGGTCTCCACTTTGGTTAAATCGTATTTTAAGCAAGAGAGTTTTCGGAATTCGACCCTTAAAGGGCAAAAATGTAAATTTTTCTAAAATGCTGTTTTCTGTGTTACGAGTCAGTTATCTCCCTGGATACCTATCTGAAACCGTTTTATGAAGTATCGTTTTAAAGATTAAGATCTCCGCTTTAGTGACGTCATATATTAAGCCAGAAATTTTTCGGAATTCGACCCTTAAAGGGCAAAAGTATCAATATTTTTGCGATGAGTTTTTGTGTCACGAGCGATTTATCTCCCTTAATATCTAACCGATATAGATAAATGAGGTATCATATTAAAGAATAAGGTCTCCGCCATGGTAACATTATACTTTAAGAAAGGAAATTTTCGTAATTCGACCCTTATAGGGCAAAAATGTCACTTTTTCTAAAATGCGTTTTTTGTATCTCGAGCCATTTATCTCCCTGGATATCTAACCAAAATCGATAAATGAGGTAAGATTATGAGGAGTAATGTCTCAGCTTTGTGACATCATATTTTAAGAAAGAATATTTTTGGAATTCAACCGTTAAAGGAAAAAAGTATAAATTTTTCTATAACCGATTTTTGTGCCACGAGAGATTTATCTCCCTTGATATCTAACCGATATAGATAAATGAGGTATCATATTAAAGAATAAGGTCTCCGCCATGGTAACATTATATTTTAAGAAAGGAAATTTTCGTAATTCGACCCTTATAGGCAGTGCTCGAAATTGACCGGGCGTTAGGCGTAATTACGCCTGAATATTTTCGTTTTACGCCTGCAATCTCCGTCAAAGGCGTAGAAAATACTCCTAAGTATCAAAACTTAAAAAATTACATTTCGGAACTTGTTTTCAGTTTTGCGTGTTCAAGGTTAAATTCTAATAATTAATTTCAATTCTTGTCGTTTTAATCTATTTCAATGTTTCCAATAATACGTTTCTGAGGTTCAGAAGTGGCAACATTGTAGGGGGAAGTACGGCGAAAGGAGGGGAAAAAAACAACAACAATAGCGCGTGCGTTATTCTTCTGTTATTCGCTTAACAAAGAATCTAAAGATGTCTCGTAAAATTACTGACTTTATACCATTTGTAAAGACAAGTATTGGTTATAGAAGTGTTACAAGTACCGATAAACGAGGACTGCCAGAAAAATGAAGAAACATCAGCTGCTGACAAATCATCAGGCCCTTCAGACCGAGCGTGGTGGTGTAACGGATAACGTTCTGGCCTCGCATTCGGGAGGACGGCGGTTCGAATCCCCGTCCGGGCATCCAGATTTGGGTTTTCCATGGTTTCCCCAAATCACTCCAGGTGAATGCCGGGATGCTTCCTTCAAAAGGCCATGGCCGAATTCCTTCCCATTCCTTGCCCCCATCCTTTCCCGTCTCTAAAGCCCACGTTGTTAAAAAGGGACGTTAAACTGTTACAAAAAAAAAAAAAAAAAAAAAAAAAGGCCCTTCAGCTACGACCAGTAGGCCTGCTCCAGGAGGTCAACAAGCAAATAAACGATCAAAAACAGTTCAAGATTTATCAGCTACTATACCTGCTGTTACCACCAGTACATCGACAACTAATGTCGTGGGTAAACACACATTAAGTAAGTGGCAAAAAAGTTTTCCTTGGTTATCAGTAGAACAAGGCAGCGAAAATAATATGTTTTGCGTCGTTTTTAGGCAGTTTGCGAATTCATATTTAACGAGTTTCGTTAATGCAAAGGTTATATCTAGATTAGAAAGAGTTAAAAAACATAACAAAAGTGAAGTCCATCAGAATTCGTGTGCGACAGATGTGGCGAAAAAAAAATTAATTGCAGACACCGTTAGCTCCTACGTTGAGTGCCATGAGTGACAAAGTACACCAAAAAATGTGTGTTTTATTTAATACTGCTTACTCCGTTGCAAAAGGCAACTTTGCGTTCACAGATTACCCATGTTTGTTAGAGTTACAAGTTAATCGCGAAGATATAATCAGAAATTTCTTAACAGGATTAACAAAACGTTTCGAAGATCTTCGAACTAATTGCATGTTTAAAAATATAAACATTTTTGATGCAATTAACATTCCAAATGAGGATATATTAAATTATGGAGTAAAGGAATTTGAAGAGGTCCTCAAGGATTTACCTGCAGCAGTGACCGTAAGCAAAGAACAAGCTTCTGATGAATTTCTGCGCTGGAAAATATGGGCTAAGGACAAGAAATCTCTATGAAGTCGTCAGCTTTGGAACAGAGTATGTAGCGAAAATAGTAAAGACAACCAATATCCAAATTTATTAAAAATCATTTCATGTTACCGGGTGCTTCCATTCACCACTGCAATATGTGAGCGAGGTTTCAGTGAGATTAACAACATGAAAACAATGAAATCAATAATCATGTTAAATTATTTCACAATTTTGGTATATGATGTATTGGCTCATGCAAATCATATTAATCTGTTTCTGGGTCTATTTATAGTTTTAAACTGTGCTGGAGTATGTTATAAGCTATAATATTTGTATTTTCATAATTATAATATAATTACGCCTAACATTTTCATTTTACGCCTGAGTCTGAAAGTTAGGCGTAACAAATACGCCTGGATTTAAAAACGAATTTCTAGCACTGCTTATAGGGCAAAAATGTCACTTTTTCTAAAATGCGTTTTTTGTATCTCGAGCCATTTATCTCCCTGGATGTCTAACCAAAATCGATAAACGAGGTAAGATTATGAGGAGTAATGTCTCAGCTTTGTGACATCATATTTTAAGAAAGAATATTTTTGGAATTCAACTGTTAAAGGAAAAAAGTATAAATTTTTCTATAACCGATTTTTGTGTCACGAGTGATTTATCTCCCTTGATATCTAACCGATATAGATAAATGAGGTATCATATTAAAGAATAAGGTCTCCACCATGGTAACATTATATTTTAACAAAGGAATTTTTCGTAATTCGACCCTTATAGGGCAAAAATGTCAATTTTTCTAATATGCGTTTTTTGTATCTCGAGCCATTTGTCTCCCTGGATATCTAACCAAAATCGATAAATGAAGTAGGAATATAAGGAGTAATGTATCAGCTTTGTGAAATCATATTTTAAGAACGAATGTTTTTGGAATTCAACTATTAAAGGGAAAAAGTATAAATTGTTCTACAACGTATTTTTGTGTCACGAGCCTTATATTTCCCTTGATATCTAATCGATATAGATAAATGACATATCGTATTAAAGACTAAGGTTTCCGCCGTGGTAACATTATATTCTAAGAAAGGAATTTTTCGTAATTCGACCCATAAGGCGCAAAAATGTCAATATTTCTAAAATACGTTTTTTGTGTTTCGAGCCATTTATCTCCCTGGATTTCTAACCAAAATCGATAAATGAAGTAGGAGTATGAAGAGTAATGACTGAACTTTGTGACATTATATTCACCCTCACTATTCATCGCATTTTATTCGCGAAATTTTCGCACGGGTCGTCTAGTATATATTATTTCTATAAGGTATTTTTTTGTCACAAGCCTGTATCTTCCGTCATACTTGACCGAAATCAATGAATGAGGTGTCATTTTAAAGCATATGGTCTCCACTATGGTCACATCATATTTTAAGAAATAACGTTTTCGGAATTCGACCCTTAAAGGGCAAAAATGGCAATATTTATAAAATGCTGTTTTCTGCGTTACAAGTCATTTATCTCCCCGTATACATATCTGAAATCGTTTAATGAAGTATCATTTTAAAGATTAAGATCTCCGCATTAGTGACGTCATATATTAAGAAAGAAATAACGTTTTCGAAATTCGACCCTTAAAGGGCAAAAGTATCAATATTTTTGCAATGCGTTTTTGTGTCACGAGTGATTTATCTCACTTAATATCTAACCGATATAGATAAATTAGGTATCATATTAAAGAATATGGTTTCCGCCGTGGTAACATTATGTTTTAACAAATGAATTTTTCGTAATTCGACCCTTAAAGGGCAAAAATGTCAATTTTTCTAAAATGCGTTTTTTGTGTCTCGAGCCATTTATCTCCCTGGATATCTAACCAAAATCGATAAATGAAGTAGGATTATGAGGAGTAATATCTCAGCTTAGTGAAATCATATTTTAAGAAAGAATGTTTTTGGAATTCAAATATAAATTTTTCTATAACGCATTTTTGTGTCACGAGCGATTTATCTCCCTTAATATCTAACCGATACAGATAAATTAGGTATCATATTAAAGAATAAGGTCTCCGCCGAGGTAACATCATATTTTAAGAAAGGAATGTTTCGTAATTCGACCCTTAAAGGGCAAAAATGTCAATTTTTTGTGTCTCGAGCCACTTATCCCCCTGGGTATCTATTCAAAATCGATATATCAAGTAAGATTATGAAGAATAGTGTCTCAGCTTTGGTGACATCATATTTTAGGAAAGAAGTTTTTGGAATTCAACCCTTAAAGGGAAAAAGTATAAATTGTTCTACAATGCATTTTTGTGTCACGAGCTATTTATCTCCCTTGATATCTAACCGATATAGATAAATGAGATATCATATTAAAGACTAATGTCTCCGCCGTGGTAACATTATATTTTAAGCAAGGAATTTTTTGTAATTCGAACCTTAAAGAGCAAATATGTCAATTTTTCTAAAATTCGTTTTTTGTATCCTTAGCCATTTATCTCCCTTGAAAATTAAACAAAATTGATAAATGAGGTATCATTTAAAAGATTGAGGTCTTCGTAATGTCTTCGGTTCCGTTACCACATTTTAAGAAAGAAATTTTTTAGAATTCTAACCTTAGAGGGCAAAAGTATTAATATTTTTACAACGCATTTTTCTGTCACTAGCTATTTATTTTCCTTGATACCTAAGCGAAATCAATAAATGAGGTATCGATTTAAATATTAAATTAAACGCTATGGTCACATCATATTTTAAGAAAAAACTTTCTACAAATTTAATCCTTAAGGGGCGAAAATATTATCATTTCTCAAAACTTTTTTTTTTACCTCGCTTGATAACTAATCGAAATCGCAAAATGAGGTATCATTTTAAAGACCAAGGTGGCTGCTTTGGTCACACCATATTTTATAAAAGGAATTTTTTTGAATTCGACCCTTAAAGGGCAAAAGTATTAATATTATTTATAATACGTGTTTTTTTTATTGTTATTATTACAAGCCATTTATCTTCTTCAATACCTAGCCGAAATGGATAAATGACACATCGTTTTAAAAATTAAGGTCTCCAGCTAGGTAAAATCATAAATTAAGAAAGAATTTTTCGGAATTTGGTGCTTAAAGTGGTAGCGCGTATGAGACTGTTCAGAGCCAAGTCCCTAGATTGCAGCAGTAGATATCACAGAGATGTCAATAAACTTTTTTTATTCAATAAATAGCTTTTCAGATATTTTTTTTTTTTTCTGTTACGGAAACGCTGTCGTTTTGCTATACAATTCCAATGTAAATATTTTATTTGCACAGCTACAAATATTTCAGAGATGTTGTGTGCATTTTGTTCAGGTTGGTTTTATCCTGTTAAGGTCAGTGACATTTTGTCATAAATACAGGGTGTTTTAAATTTTCCTAACTGTTTCGTAATATGTTGCGAGTATTTTGATGCATACCTATTATACTAAAAAAAAATATTTGCTACAAAAGTACGGTTCTACTTTTCATTATATTACAAGCATTCAACCTCCCTATTCATCGCATTTTATACGCGAAATTTTCGCACGGGTCATCTAGTTTATTGAAATTTTGACAGAACAGTATCTGTAGGGTGAACTAGTTATTCCATAAAATTTAACTAGATGTAATGGTGACAATAAACTATGCACTTTTTGTTATGTTTATTATATCTGTTTCAGGTTACAAAATCACAGTCTTCAGAAAATGACCCTTATGATCGGAAGACAGTCTTGTTTCTGAAGCCAGCAACACCCATAATGCATACGCCAGAAAAGGAAAATGTGGCAGAATGTAGTACAGAGTCTACTTCTTGTGGACCTGTTACACACTTTGAAAGCTCAAGAGCAGACACACATGCATTGGAAAAATTGGTTCTTGAGATGGAAGCAGATACTGAAACAGTGGATTCTGTGGTTCCAGATCCCCAAAGTTGTAATCTGAATCTGAATAGACAGCATTTGCAACTTGAAGCAGCAGCATCAGACATTTCCCATTTGACAGCTCCTGTGCTGTCACCACCATCCCTCCTGACCACTATGTCTGCTTCACCTCCAGTAAAAAATTCATTAATTTCACATCAACACATATCATCCCCTCTTTCATTTCATGAACGATCTTCAGTTCCTTCACAGTTAAGTGCACTCACTCCTGCTAATACTTCAAAAACAGTTCCCACACCAATTGCCAATCCCTCAGTGACTGTGGATCTGGCAACCCCAGCTACTGTAATTTCTTCCAGCATTCCTCGACTTAACAGTTTAGTCTCAAACACAGCTAATCCAGTAAATCCATTGACTCACATGCCGTCAAAAGTGAAGGACCATCTTTGTCCATAGGGCTAGACTTTCGGTTAGATTTGAATAGTGATCTCGATAGGTGTTCTGGCAAGCCCAATTTCTCCCTTTCTTTGGAAGGCAAACAGAATACATGTTGGGCAAATCCCCTAAGTGTGGGAGGCCATGTGAACATAGGCTCTGAGGATATGAATGGTTGTCGCAGAGTCACTGTATCACTCGAACTGGATTTTGACAGCACATTGTCCTCAAAAAAAGGGTGAGTTATATAAATGTAACATAATATTTACTATAATGATTACACTACTGCTGAACATAAATAGACTTTAAATTTGTTTTGTATAGTATAGCGCAGTAAAGTGAAATAATCGTGAACTTTAGCAGAAATTTTAGGTTACACAATTTTTTTTTTTGTCTTAATCTAATGAAATATTAATTCAGTTTTGATTAAAATTGATTGAAACATGTGAACTCCACCTTGAAGTACAATAGTTTGTAAGAGAAAAAATTTATAGTTTTGCTTATCGTGGAGTGAAACCGTGTTGACTCCTCTTGACTTGTACATTGGCACGTATATCATTTTTGTAACTAAATATTCATATTATTAGTAAAAATTGAAATTTATATGCTTTCTCACACAGTAATAGGGCAGGAAACAATGACATCATTAATATGAAGGTAGTGAAAATCAACCCATTATGTACCAAAGTTGATGGCCGGGCTGTGAAGGTGAAATTATACGGGCACTGGGTAAGGGAAAAGGGAGAGGGAATTTGAGGTGACCATTTAGCCATGTGAGAAAGTAAATGAAGCACATGGATAGACAGATAAGTCCACACCTAGTAAACCCTGCTATGTTGTCTGTTGATTTCACTACATGATAATGGTTGAAAACGGAATATAAAAATTGGACAAATAAGAAAAGCTATTTTGATAAAGAGGTGGAACCAAAAAATTTTGTACATTTAAATTCTGTATTACTTTGCTTGCCTGGAGCATATATTGGAATATAATATAAATCAGTATTATTTTGCCAAGGGAAGAAAAAAATTGAGTGTATAAAATATTGGGTAGTCGAAAAGAGAACTATCATTGACCATAAGAAGCAGTGGGCTTTAATAAGATTAATGATGTAACATCTGGGATTGGTGAACTACAGGGAATTAATTGTAAGAGTAGTAATAAGAGATTTAGAACATGACTGAAATGTAGTTCAGTAGTTACGAGGTTATTATGTTTTTTATAGGATGGTCATTGTTTGCTGTTTAACGTTGTCTAACATGTAAATCATCTTTATGCTAAATGAATGCTGTTTCACAGGAAGGTCATTGAGTCCCAGGAGATAGCTGTTGATGTGCCAGTAAGATTGTACCCTGGCTCAAATCCAGTTGGTAAGTATTGTTCGTCAGATCATAAGGTTTAATATTAAGTGGAGGTTTAATTCACTTACTTCTTGTAAACCATTTAATCAACTTAGCATAACATAATTGGTTAAAGGTTTGAGTATTACTCTTATAATGTAATTAATGATTCTACCATAGATTCATGCATTAATTGTGACACTCCATAATCGCTTATCAGTCCTGCTTTAACTCTTGCTTTTATTACATCATTTATTTTAGTGTTTTTTTTTCTGTATTCATCTAGATGAGGGGTGGGCAACCCGCAGGCCGCAAGGTTCATCACACTTTTACAAAATATATTTATTTGATAATGGTCAAAGTAGTGAAAACCAATGTATTAAAAAAATAAATTATTTGTGCATCCATATTTTCAAAATTTATTTCATTTATATTTATGCATTTTTTATATATCATTTTTAGTGTTACATATTTCTTTACAATGTACATTTAGTATAATTATTATTATATTATCTATGTTTACATATAAGAATAACAGAAACACAATAATAATAACTCGTTATATTTCAATGTTTTGCTCCAAAAAAAAAAATGTATATAGTGGGTCTAAATATAATATGGGTATATATAATTTGATATTCGGCTCCCGGAGTTATGATGCATTTCCAAAGTGGCCCATGAGATCATTTGGGTTGGCCACCCCTGATCTAGATGAATAGAAAGATTGGAGATCATTTTCTGAAATCCGCCATATGCCACATACAAAATGGTATGACAAAACAGTATTACAAACAAGATAATACACATGCTTCTGTATAGTTAATCTTTGCTATGCCCCTAAAGAAGGAGAATCACCTATGAATTAGAAACATCTGAGTGAACTTATAATATGAAATTTTATTATACCTTTTCATTGGATCCTGAACATATATTTGTAATATACTGCATCAGTTAACTCTTGTTACATAAGCGTTAGTGAGTCATAAATCTGAAGTTGAAACAGCTGCACTGTCATTTTTAATCAATGGCGTGGTCCTTAGTAATTGGTCTCTGGGAAGCAAAGAATATTTCATAGAATAAGTGTACTAAATATAGGGAAAGCAAGTCATGATTTATCATAAAATATGGCAACAAAGCTCTGACATAATTGGTATTATCTTTGGAATTGATCTAGTAACACATTACAGACAGAGAAATATTCTTATTTGTGGTGTCTAGAAACAACTCGTTACTGCCTTCATATCAGAGGGGTGTAAGTGAAATATTGCAAATACGTGTGATCATGAATCAATTCTTTGGTTGTGAGTGTTAATACTTGTTGCATATTTTGTATGTTGTTACTTGAAAAATTGCATGTTTTAACTCCTCTTGTTCTGTAGCAATAATGCTTCCAGCTTTGGCAGGTAATATCTAGTGTGATAAGTACAAGGAGTATAATTCACAATTTCTTGCTATCTACACAGACGGAAAAAAAAATCCCAACACCAAGAAAGACTTGTGTTAGATAAACGAAATTTGGTAGGCGTGTTTATACATCTGAAAGATGACATCGATTCAAATTTCGCGCTTCGCGCATAAGTGTGGCGCTAGTAGCGCTACTCAGAGCTTGCAAATCAGGTTTGCTTTAAATACGCGCTGTAAAGTTTGTGAACGTTATTTACCGCTGAGATTTGACATAGTGAGTTGATGTTAGCCAAGTATGCCTTTAAGAAGACGAAGAAGCCATTATCAACAGCTCACCGAGTTTGAACGAGGTCGTGTAATAGGGCTACGAGAAGGTGGATTTTCTTTTCGCGATATTGCAGAAAGACTTGGCCGGAATGTATCCACTATGCATGATTGTTGGGTGCAGTGGTCAAGGGATGGTACTGCCTCAAGAAGACCGGGTTCCGGGAGGCCACGTGGCACTACTGAGAGGGAAGACCGCCGTATTCGGCGTACAGCTGTGGCGCATCGTACTGCGTCTGCGGCAGAAATTCGAGCTGCAGTTGGTACCACAGTGACACAACGAACTGTTAGAAATCGGTTACTTCAAGGACAGCTCCGAGCCAGGCGCCCTGTAGCGTGCATTCCACTGACTACAAGCCATCGCCGTTTGCGACTCCAGTGGTGTCAAGCCAGAGCTCATTGGAGGACGGAGTGGAGATCTGTTGTGTTTTCTGATGAAAGCAGGTTCTGCCTTGGTGCCAGTGATGGCCAAGTGTTGGTCAGAAGGAGGCCAGGGGAACGCCTGCAACCAAACTGTCTGCGGCCTAGACACACTGGACCTACACCTGGTGTCATGGTCTGGGGAGCAATTTCCTATGACAGCAGGAGCACTCTTGTGGTTATACCAAACACACTGACTGCAAATTTGTACGTCAGTCTGGTAATTCAACCTGTAGTGCTGCCATTCATGAACAGCATTCAAGGGGGAGTTTTTCAACAGGATAACGCTCGCCCTCATACCGCTGTTGTCTCGCAACGTGCTCTACAGAGTGTCGACATGTTACCTTGGCCTGCGAGATCACCAGATCTGTCTCCAATTGAACACGTATGGGATATCATTGGACGACAACTCCAGCATCATCCACAGCCAGCACTGACCGTCCCAGTATTGACAGCACAAGTACAACAAGCATGGAACTCCATACCACAAAGTGACATTCGAAACCTGTATGACACAATGCATTCACGTTTGCAGGCTTGCATTCAAAATTCTGGAGGTTACACCGGCTATTAATTTAACAGTATTTCACATTTGAAATGCATTTTCTTGAGCTTAAATTAACCTGTGATCTTGAAAATTTAATCAATTAAACATGTTAACTTGACAAATGCATTGTCCAAATTTCATTACTCTACAATAATTTTTTCTTGGTGTTGGGATTTTTTTTTCCGTCTGTGTATTTCTTTTTACTATAAATTCATGTCTATCATCTGAATATATGTATTAACAGTACAAGTCAGTGCTGAGCATTTTTTCACAACAATTCAACATTTCACATTTTATCCCGTCTGTAAAAGGAGTACAAGTCAACTTATACAATGATAATGACTTATACTCCTTGTTCTTATCATTATAGATACAATTAACTGGTACAGTCATATTCAAAAACACAAGTTTTTACACGCACATGGTTATGTATATCTTTTGCAGAGTTCGATGTGTAGGTGTCAACTGCTATATCAGTGGTATAAACAACACCACTACAACTAATTGAATATGAATTTTCTGTCAATTGAATGCTAATCATGTCTAGACAGGCAGTTCTCACTGGAAACAATGTTTATTCATCTATAGATCTTTTGTGTGGAAAAGTCATGATTCTTCTTCATAGATCTTCCCTGTTATTCGTGAGGGTGCTCTTTTACCCTTATAAATTAGTTGTGACAACTGTCTTTAACATCTGGTTTGTGGCTTTATATTATTGCTGATGGGGCAAGTTTCTTAAGACTTACCAGCTGTCTGTGATACAAGTAATGTGCTTTCTATAAGTTAATTTTAGATTTTCTTTCTGGAATGTGGTACTTATTGTCTGGAAAGTGGAGTCTCTTCCAGCTTTTGCCTACAAGATTACAGATAACCAACTAAATTTGCTATTACAATAATTAGTATTTAATGTCGAGGGGTGGGGGGGGGGGGGGCGGGGTTAACTAAGGGCAGCTTTATTTCAGCTTGATCTTTTCTTCTTTCTTCAGCATGAGCATCTAATTCTTGGGTTCTAATTACTTTAGATGCTCGTGGCTCGTGTTGTGACAAAACAAAAATATTCTTGAAAAAAGAACATGATATTTTGCTCCTTGAGCATGGATGAAAATTGATAATAGTTATTCTTAGAGAAAAGTAAGACAGTGTGGGTTGCTATGGAAATAAAGACTCTCAAGAGATTGTGGCTAATGGCATAGACGCATAGATCGGTTGCTTGGAATTATCATTGCCAAAATGAACTTTGCATCTTCGGAGATTACCCAGTTTCAATGTACTTCCTAGAGGATTACAATAATATACAATAACCTAAAACTGTTTGAAACAGAATGACTGAATTATTTAATAGTTATAATCAGTTCACAAATCATTCAGTTATAAGTCGGACCGAACCACAATGGTTACGCGACAGTGCTCTGCTAGAGCTATACCATAAGCCAGTTTACGCCCGCAAGGCATGTCACAAAAGAAGGCAAAATAAACTGTTACTGGAAACATTTAAGCAGGCACAAAGTAATAGTACATAGAAAATCTACATTTATACTAAATAATACGTTTTGTCTCTAAACAAAATTTATTAACAAATCATACACTAGCATAATGCGTGAGAAACACAACCGACGTAACATCACAGACTAACACACACATCTGTCCCTCTGTCACCATTCGATACATTCTCAAAATTTTGTGACTATAACTGTTATTCATACCAAAAGAAATGTCCTGTGTGCTTCCTACAGATTAAAAGTATTTCCTTGTCAAATTCCATCAATATCGTTATAATTATTTAGTCACCAAAACGTAAGAACAAGACAGATACTTACTTCCACATTTATAGTATTATTAGTGCAGATCAGATCACACACACACACTGACTGTGAGAGTAACAACCACTGAGG
The DNA here is from genome assembly GCA_031002005.1 of Vandiemenella viatica. Lineage (NCBI taxonomy): Eukaryota > Metazoa > Arthropoda > Insecta > Orthoptera > Morabidae > Vandiemenella > Vandiemenella viatica. The sequence continues at coordinate 98,017 of JARYHS010006664.1, forward strand.
GATCAATATAACATAAAAAAGTCTACACCTATAGCATTGCTAGACTACCCACGATTTGCCTCGCATTGCATCCCTAAATTTGTGGTATCTACAGTTTAACATGCAATCCGAACAACTGAAGGTCCAGGCGTGACTCAAACGATCAAAAACAATTCATCAAAATCTTTGATTCCACTGGGATTTGAACCGGAGACCATGCTCTAAACACCAGTAAGCAAGAGCTTTAACCACTGAGCTACCAGACCGCTATATGGAACGGTAGTACAGAGATCTACACATCCTACGCTTCTGTCTATCGCCATTCAGTAATTTTTCAGTATTATATGGAAACATATTATTTATACAGAAAAAGTATGCTATGTCCATCCTGATGCCAAATAGCATCTCCTCGTCAAATTTCATCACGATCGGATTAGCAGTTTAGCCCAAGAAAAGTAACAAACCAGCAGGTAGACAGAGTTTTTTCACATTTATAATATTTGTATAGATATACAGCACACTTATAAAACTGATAACACATGAAAAATTCAAGAAAGTCGGTTATGTCATAAACGTAAACACATATGGCGTGTAATAGACTGTGGCATAGAGAAACAGAAAAACAGCACCATCTACTGGATGCTTACCCAACCTAAATAACCAATTGTAGTGTCAATAAATTAACACATCACCATCTGTTAGAAATGCATGGAACTGTAATAATAATAATTTCATGTGGCCGTAATGACCTGGTGACAGGGTTTCTATTGACTGTGCATTCCGCCCGTGTAGTAGCCGCCTTAACGTAGCCCGCTAATCCTACCGGGTACAGGGAACCTACGGCTTAATGTGGAATCTGAACCACGGTTCCATCCTGGCATACTTCACATTACACAGAAAGCTGCATCAGAGGAGAAGGCCGGGTTAAGTGTCTATGAAAATCCCCGTCGAGACAATGATTCAAACCAGGTACCTTTTGATCTCTAGTCAGGCGCCATAACCACTGAGCCACCAGGCCACTCAAACCTATGGAACATACAAATTAATTATAAACCATTGTCCTATGACAAACATTTAATGAACATTTGATTCTCAATAATAAATATTGAAGTCAATAATCGAGATAAAAACTATCCTGTTTTGTAAGTTGGACCAAATTACACACAGTAAGCCAAATTCTTCAAAATCGGTTAAGAAGTTTCAGAGTTTATCTTTGACGAACATTGTGATGTGGGATTTTCATATATATAAGATGTCTGGTACCCAAATGAAATTTTGAATGACTAGCTGGTGCTCACAACTTCATTCATGTTTGTAAAGAACTTTGATTGACAGCTACCGACCATAGTGCACAGTGAAAGACTCCAGGCTATTACCACACACAAATGCCCATGGTCTTCAATTGGTAGTTCTGACACCAAGTTGAAATATAGGAACACACATGTTTATGGTAGAAATAGGAAAATGCCTTACGTCAACCACTTTCAACCATCATATCTCCGAAACCACCATAGCTAACAATATCTAGCCACAATAGTGCATGATGGGGGACTCAATGCTACTGCCGCACACAAACACCAGTGGTTTGCATTATATAGTTGTTGCAGTAAAGTAAAATATATGGACACATATGCCTTTGGTCGAAATACGAAAATTTCCTTGATCGACTACTTTCAACCAATATATCTGCCACACCCCCACAGTTACTTAAATTCGGCCAATGTTGTACGTGATCGGTGAATGTTTCCTACTGCCACACACAAACACCAGTCATCTGTGCTGGATACTTTTGGCTAAAAAGTTATACATAGGGACACACACGTCTTTGGTCGAAATGCAATAGTGCTCCGGGTCGACCACTTTAAACCACGATATCTCAAACTCCCCCATTGCTACCGACATACAGCCATCATAGTGTACAATGGGAGACTCATATGCTAATATCACACACGAACACCAATGGACTACGCTGTGTAGTTGTGGCAAGAAAGAGAAGTATAGGGACACACAAGTTTTTGGTTGAAATATGAAAAAGCCCTACATTGACCACCTTTAACCCCCATATCTCCAACACCGTGTAGGACAGTTCATTAGTTTGGGGTTTGTATGTTCACTCAACTCGAACTCGATGCATAAAACTCATAAAAGTTTGGTAAATTATTCATGCATAGTTAGGGAAACGGGTTAATTATTTTACATAGGTCGTTGTTGCCGCAGTCACTAGGTGATGTACCAAGCCAGCACTAAACCGGAGGTGAGTGGATAATTAATGAAAAAAAGTCACCAAGTACGTTAACACAAAGTTGAGTCCACCACACATTTATTTTAAGACCTTAAAACATCGAACTGGTTGGCCACCACCAAATTTTAAATACAAAGGCTAACGAAACTTCATCATTCTGTAGATTGCAGAATTCTTTAAGAAAAAAGGAAATTAATAATCGATTCCACTTACAGGTAATGTTCTTCTTCACTTCTGTATTGTTCAAGCCTTACATATCACACGTACTGTCCCAGCAAAACACGGCTAAGTTCTTTTCTTGATACTAAAGAAACTGCACAATTACTGTAGCATCGACTGCCACGCTACCTGAGCCACCCGCTACCAAACTTAGGTCACGACTGACTTGAAACAATTTATTAGTCTGCTTCTCAGGTACTACTTACGGGTCGGCGGAAAGTGACTGTGACGTCACAATTCCCACAGCTAATGGTATTCGGCCAATGATTTCCACAGTAGGAAACTCCATGCTACTATCACATACAAACACCAGTGATCTGTGCTAGGTAGTGGTGGCTGAAAAGTGAAATTTAGGGAAACACATGTCTATTTATATGAACACCATGCAATAGAGCACAGGTTGTTGCATGTTGGCGCCACTGCTTCCGTGTTAATACTGAGACGCACATGTATGCCGTAGCTGGTGTGGCAGGTCTTGTAGGTTATGTGTCAGTTTATTGTACACTTTATTCTGCTACAGTAACAACAAGCGATCGGTGAAATGCTTGATCTCTCAGACTTTGAAAGAGGACAGATCGCTGGAGCTCGGTTAGCGGGTGTGTCTGTGACGGAAACAGCTGAACTGTTTAACGTCTCATGAGCGTCAGGATCAACGGTAATGACAGCATACACAAAACACGGAAAAACATCTTTGCGAAGAGGAATAGTGGATGAAATCCAAACTTAACCCACAGAGACCGACGAACATTAAAAAGGATTGTGGCCAGACAACTCAAATCTACCACTGCAAAATTGACAGCAGAACTCAACACACACCTGAATAATACTGTTTCGACAAAAACAGTATGGCGGGAGCTCCACAAAGCTAACATTTATGGAAGGGCCGTAATTACAAAACCTCTTAAAACGGCAACGAACGCTGAGCTGCAAAACAAGTGGTGCCACGATCATAAAAACTAAACTCTTGATCATTGGAAGAAAGTGGTGTGGCCCGATGAATCATTGTTCGCATGCTTTCCTTCTAACGGCCAGGTTTACGTATAGAAAATCCCAAAAGAAGCCTACAATCTGAACTGCCTGCATCCTACAGTCAAGCATGGCGGAGGTTCCGTTATGATTTGGGAAGCTATATCATCACTGGCCGGATGACTGTGAATGAATATCTCGACATCCCCAATGATGAAATTCTTACTATGACTAGCATACTGCTGCCAAACACTGCCATCTTCCAAGATGATAATGCACCCATACACACAGTCTAAAATGTTCTGTCCTGGGCTGAGGAGAATCAGAATATCATCAGACATCTTCCTTGGACAGCACAATCCCCAGACCTCAACATAATTAAACCATTGTGTTTTAGAGCTGAGAATAAGGAGCAGATTTCCACCTCCAAATCACTGAAGCAATTGGTGGATACTTTGCCACAAGAATGGGACAACATTCTATTGGAAACTATTCAGACACTCTACGAATCTATTCCGCAAAGAATTGCAGCTGCTCTACAAGCAAAAGGTGTCCCAACACCATATTAACCCCTTAACCTACAATGACAGGCATAGCCCATGGAGGAAGGAAATATATGGAGGAGAAGTGACGTTTAATTGGTGAAGCAGGCTCGCGCATGCGCAGTGGCGGCAGCGGCGATATAGCGCTTCCAAACAATTGCGATATTCCCAGTATATCCCGAAAACTAAGCAAGATATCGAAAAATTTTATTCTTTATTTTCGATTTGTCTGGTCGTGTTACATAAGAATCGATCATTAAATTTGACTTTTGTGAAATTTTTCTTCTCCATTTCAACTCAAGACACCTCACTTTTGATACAGTATATCTCTAGAACTAGGTGAGATATCGAACATTTTTGTTCTTTATTTTTCATTTGTCTCGTCTTTTTAAATAAGAATCCATCATCAAATTTTTTCTTCTTAATTTCAACCAAAACCATTTCACATTTGGGACAGAATATCTCGAAAACTAAGCAGGATATCAAAAAATTTTATTCTTCATTTTTTATTTGTCATATCGAGTTAAATAATAATCCATCACCAGATTGCGGCGTCACCTTTATCCTAGAGTCCCCTTGAGGTTTTTGTACATATTCCCCGTGTCTGTATGGAAGCGGCCATGCCCCCTCCACTCCGGCCATGCCCCCCCACTCCTCATCCGCCCTGCTTCACTTCAATGCTTGGTGAAGGTCTCTTGCGTCGTCTCCACATATTTCCTTCCTTCATGGCATAGCCCGCGTAGGATGGTTGGGCCAAACGTAAATATTACGGGCATAGCCCGCGAACGATGATCAGGCCAGAAGTAAATATTACGGGCATAGCCCGCGTACGGTGATCGGGCCAGATGTGAATATTACGTGGAATTTTTTATACGCAATTACAGTCTGATGCAATAATGTGGTAGACGCAAGTATTACAAAATGTTTATTTATACGAAACTCCAAAATATAAAATTAGTAATCTGTGACGGTATGATATATTTCAAAGCATTCTGGAACATGTAACGGAACTTTACACTTTTTACACTCCCACGTTGTTTCTTTACATTTTTTATTTTTGTGACAAACTGTACAACGTTTTCACGGTCTTAATTTAGAAGGTGTTGGATCAATGTGCTTTGGAAAATGAGCCCATTCCTTCGTGTAAAGTCTGTCTGGCGCATCTCCGGAAGATAATACGCCTCGTTCTCTATAAATCCATTTTGGCATTTTCTTCAGTAGAGATTTGGCTATGTTGATCTTATAGTCGACATAACATTGTTTCTTTCCATCATTCAGTTTTTTCTATAAGATGTAAGAGTTAAAAAGACCAATATCAAACAGGTAAAAAATTTTTTTTATATCCTTACATGAATTTTCTCATCACTGGAAAACATGCTAATATTTGGTCTTGGAGATCAATTCCATTCATTCTCTTGTTATACTCTGCGATACAATTTGGTTTTAGAGTGCCCTTGGATCCTTGTGAAGTCATTTCGACTGCTTCATGTTTTGTCGACAGCATATAAACATCTCGCTTGTCTTTCCATTTTATAGCGAGTATTCGGTTGCAGCTTCTTATTGCGTATTCGCCCCTTGTTAATTTTACACTGCACAAATCTTTGGGCATGTTCTTCCTATTCGAACGTACTGTGCCAATTACATTTGTTTTATATTTATATGATAATGTCATAAATAGTTTTGGGGAAGAATACCAATTGTCTATGTACAAAGTGTGACCCCTGTGCAACACTGACTCAGAAAGCTCTTTGACAACACTTTCTGAAGCGCTATCTTCACAGTTTATTTTATCTTGGCCGGTATATATTTTAAATTCATAACAATAGTCGGAATCGGACTCACATAATTTATAAAATTTAACGCCAGACCTTGCCCTTTTGGATGGGTTGAATTGCTTATAAGATAGACGCCCCCTGAATTTCATAAGAGATTCATCAATAGAAATGTCTCTTTTCATTATATACATTTGTTTAAATTTTTGGTTCAAAAAATTAATCACAGGTCTAATCTTGTTCAATTTATCTGTATTTGCAACCAGATTATTGTTTGAGAAATGCAAGAACCTTGTAATTTGTAGATATCTTTTCAAAGGCATTGATTTTCTAAATATGGGTGTTTCGATAACAGCCCTCTTCGATCAATTCATTTGGATTCTTGGTTGTTTTACCTGTGACATTATTATGGTCAATGCGAAATATCTTTTAATTTCGGTAGACTCTACAGGAAACCAAGTGTCGTCAATTTTTCGTGTTGTATGTTAATTTTCTCGTATTTGATCTGCATACTGATTCATTTCGGTCACAATATTATTCCAAAATATATAATCAAATATTAAATTAAATATATCAAATTCTCCTCTACTTCCTCCTAATTGACATAAGGCTGCCTCTCTTATGTCAGGAGTCGTCGTATAGTCCCAGATTTTTGGACTATTTCTTATTTCTTTCCAAAGCCATGACTCTCGTAGTTGATCGTCGTCGGATGTATCATCAATAATTATTCGCCTATACTTTCTTCGAAAATTACATATTTCGTCACTACTGTCACTTTCATTAGCAAAATTAATAGCACAATTGTCACTGTTTTCATCAGAAAATCTTTTTCTAGAGAACATTTGACATGTGAATGCAATCAAGAACAACTAGAAACTGATCACGATACGAAGAGATAATAGAAATACATCACGAGCCTTGTCTGTGCTATCTACAAACCGCGACCGCTCTACCACGGACGATGCCCGTCCTATTTACAATTGCCCGGATTAGCGTGTTACACAAGTCATGCGAACGTCCCGAACGCTGCGCGAGCTTGTATACTATTTCGGCCCAACATCTTCGAATCTAAATCGTAGGTTAAGGGGTTAATTAATGAATAGTATGTAAATGTCTGGTGTTCATATTATTTTGTCCAACCCCCGTGTGTATATATACATAATAACAATGAAAAAAAGACGCTAAGTAGCAGAAAGGAATCAAATTAGGATAGGGAAATGAGCCACCACTTACCTTTAGATGATGGATGTGGGGCGCGAACACACAGAAAAGACACAAACACAAATAATAAAGAATTTTCGGGAAAAAACCCTTCTTCAACAAGAGAACATTATGAGAGGTGGTGCACCCATATATATATATATATATATATATATATCTATATGTATATATAAAAGGTTAGTGAGTTGTTGTTATATGTAGTAAATGTATCAACAAAGAATGACATATAACATCAGTGAATGTTGTTTGATGTCACTATCATTCCAAACAAATATCTGATTGATTGACAGTGAGATGAATGAGGAAAGTGGACAGCAAATATTTTGGAGTAAATAAGGTAAGAAGTTATTTACAGAAACATTTTTGGTGTAGGTGTTAGAATCTGTATCATATTACAAATCTTTACTTCAGTGGTATTAGGAAAACCAGTGGATAGCATTTGAGAGGTAAACTTACAATGGAAAAGGAATGAGTTGAAATATCTCATTGTCGATGTCTCCTATAGCCAAAAGCCACGAGTAGTTATAAATGTATGATCTCTCATCCTAGTTTGCTTGGTGAGTGTTTTGTATCTATTCTCAATAGGTTTTCCAATGTCTGTGAAGTGCTCACACAGTGAACTCTTGATCTGAATTTCCTAATACGTGTTTGAACTTCTTTTCCCCAAAGGGCTTAGAGTCAAAATGAACAGATGTATATAAACTTAAGTGCCAAAGGTCAGGTCATGGGATACCTCACTTCCCCTTTTGCTTGTCGAAGTGCAGCAAAGCAACATGGCATTGACTCAACAAAATGTTAGAAGTACCATGAAAAATATTCAACCATGGTTCCTTAACAGCAGGATTTCTCAAAGTGGGGTACATGATCCCAAGGAGGTTGCCAATTGACTGTAGGAGTTCATGACAAGATGTACATTATGGTGGCTGATTGACGCATGCAACACCTATGATGGTGCACATGCTACTAATCAGTCAGTAAATTATTCATCACTTCCTTTGGTAATTTTTTGTTTATAATTATTCTTTCCTTCAGGGTACTGAAATTCAAGTAGTTCCTGATTGTTTCATTGTAGCAAATATATTACATGTAACAAAGCTGTTAAACATAATAATCCAATGTGTTCAGAGAAATATTTCTACTTTCACTCAATGAGCCACACAAGTAGATGTTAGGTAAAATTCAGGAATGCCTAAAACATTCCAAGGTCAAAATCTACATTTCACTACAGATTTCCATTATTCATTACAGCTATGTTAGATATGGCAATAATAGAGCCAGAAAGCATTATGATGGACAAAAAGTGTGGTACATATTTTAGTATGGTTATCTTATTAATCAGCTTGGTATTTGTCAAAACAAAATAAGTACTAATTTTGGCTGGCTAATACAATGTGATGAAGTAATTTTGATCAAATAATAGTTGTAAACATCAACCAGTGGTTTAGAACAGGCTCAACATGTGGAAAATGTCTTGGTACTCAAATGTTATCCAGTTAACAAACTTTGAAAACTTTGTGGAATGAAATTCTGCTGAAAGCTCAATTTCAAACATAAATTAAGTGGAAACAATGAATCAAAGAAAACCATCCTTCTGCCGGGAAAAAATAATTAATTGAGGATATTTAGCTAATTAATTTCAAGACAGATTGTAAATATGAAATGGGCAAGAATCTCGATGGTATCAGATTTAGGAAAATTGTCACAATATAACATTTATTTAAATTCAAATGGCATTTACATGTCTAGGGGAACTATCCTTTAATATGAATATGATTGCACAAAATAACAATGCAACACCTATAGATACAATTAGCCGTTGAGTAAAGGCAAACAAAAGGGAATTTTCTTTGAAATCAAACCTCACATGGTTGATAGATATAGTGAAATGATATGAAAAAAACAATTTAAATAATATCAGACATCATCAACAATGATGCTGTGTCTTTAAAAGATTAAAATAATCTTGGGTGCCATGAATGGAAAAAATATACCATTCAAACCTTATGAGAACATACCAAAAGAGTCTTGGAAAGCAAGGTACGTTCACAACATCTCGTGTTGTCTTGGCAAATTATGCTGTTAGCGCATTAGAATTTGAATTTAAAAGTTAGAGCACAACTTCTGGTTTCAGGGTAGTGTACGGGTGTTACGACCGGTAGGCTAATGACTCCTGCGAGCGGTTCAGGAGATGGGAACTAGGCTTCTATTATGTTGGTTGAAGTCTAATTCGGGTGGGTAAGGAATTTCAAACTCTGGAACTCGGAGTAGGAAAAGGTTCTTGAGAAATGACGAGAGAATTGTGAGGGAAATCTTCAACTCACGAAGCCCGACTTGAATGTTTTTGAAAATAACCTACAGGAAGTGCAATGTGTGCAACTCCGCTGTCGGAATCCAATGCCAATAATGATCTCCAATCTCAATGCATGCCTCGGCATAAACTTTCTGGAGAAATCTTAAATAGCGCATCACCCGGAGTTAGGTTATATAGTTAAAAGAATAGCCCTCAGGATTGATTAATAGGTAGCCCTTCCTACGATGTGTTGTCATCTGGCGCTGCCTTGACGACTAACTGCTTGCTGGCCCGTCCACCCAATCGACTCCCACTCCGGCGATCCGTCCCTTTATAGCGCGCGGTGACGCATCGCAGGTGAGTCATTCATGCTTCTCGAAGCCTCTACTGGTTTCATCAGCTCTTGGCGCCGTGGTGGATCAATACCGCGTCCGGCTGATGCAACTTGTTGCTTTTTGAGCATCCACACTCAACCTTCTTAACACATCATTGCACAACCTGACGTTCCTGATCGTTTCTATGACCATTTCATAGCATTCGTAACACGGGTCACTATCTAATTTCATGGAATCACATACAAGGTCTGTCTCAAAAGTAACTAAGTCCAGGAAAAAAGACTCATTGCTGATAAACGTACAAGCACCTAAAATTCTTCAAAGTAGTTTCCTTCTGTGTTGGAACACCAGTGCCAGCGTTTTTCCAGTTATTGAATGCACCCTGGAATGTATATACAGGCACCTCCTACAAGAACCACGTCATCACTTCTTTGATGGCTTTCAAAGTCCTGAAATGGTGACCTCTTGAGTTGATTCTTGATCCTCATGAACAAAAAGAAATCCAGTTGTGCCAACTCGGTGCTGTATGGCAGAGGTGGCAGTGTTGCCACACTGTGTTTCGGTCGATACTCTGTGACAAGGAATGCGGTGTGCAATGGCGCGTTGTTATGGTGAAGACGCCAAGTGTTGGCGATCTCCTTCCTGACGCGTTTCACTCTTCTATGAAGCCTTTTCAGGACTTCCAAGTGAAAATGACTATTCACTGTTTGTCCTTATTGCACAAACTCTGAATGGGCAATGCCTCTTTTGTCGAAAAAACGATGAGCTTGGCCTTTACACGGGACTTGTTCATTCTCGCTTTTTTTGGAATGGGAAGTTGTGTGCCACACAGCACTTTGTCTTTTGTACTCCAGGTCACACTCGAAAAGCCATGTTTCATCACCCATAATCACATTATCCAAAAAATTCAGATCACTTTGACACTGCTCCAAAATGTCATGTGAGATTGTTGCATCGTTGTTAATCGGAAAGCACCTTGGGGACCTTCTTAGCGCATATCTTCTGCATGCCAAAATCTTCGTTAATGATTGATGCACAGTAATTTTAGGGATTTTACACTCATCTGCCAACTTTCTAATACTGAGGCATCAGAGTTCAACTTGTTCTTCACTTTCTTCACATTTTGGTCTTTGTACTCGGCGTCCTATCTGCTCTCCCAGAAGAACTTATTCCAGCGGTAAATCGTATTTTGTGACATCGTATTATTGCGATTAGTTTACCGCAGCTTGGCAATGGTCTTGCTCCCCATTTTCTTGGGCAAAACACAAAATGTGATCACATACCATTGGTCCTTGAAACGCAGCATGTTGAAATTCTGATGCGACACTAAAACAAGTGTTCGAACTAGCCGCAATATGCACTGTGGAACAGCCTGCAGGCAACTGATGCAGGTATCATTGGTAAACACCCCATCACCTTTCCAGTCACTTGGTGTGCCTTCCTAACGGCTTGCTTTGGCACCACAACGTCATTCAACTTACTTTTGGGACAGACCCTGTATTCCGGGTTAGGTGATAAAACACTTTATGATCGCAGCTGATGTCTGGAACTCCCAGCATGTGAGAACCTGTGCCTCACAAGACCGCTGCAAACCGTACTAAGTTGACGCAATGCCCATGTCAGTACTAAGGATTACTTTGCCATGCACGAGTTGAACCAGAAACAGCATCCGACTCAGAATAACATCAGAATCAGAAGCTCAAAAACAGAATTAGCTCATTGCCTCTTCAAGCTCCCCACCTTGTCGCACAGCCATGCCTTCCATCATCTCAGAGGTACATGTCGGACAGAAAAAAATCCAAGAATTTTAGCCACATGTTCTCTGATATTCACCGAGTGTGGTGGTGTTAGCATTCTGGCCTTGCATTCGGGAGGACGGCGGTTCGAATCCCCATCCGGGCATCCAGATTTGGGTTTTCCATGGTTTCCCAAAGCACTCCAGGCAAATGCCGGGATGCTTCCTTCAAATGGCCATGGCCGAATTTCTTCCCATTCCTTGCCCCCCATCCTTTCCTGTCTCTAAAGACCTCGCTGTTAAGAGACATTGAGTAGTTAAAAAAAACTCTGATATTATTTTTGATATTTGGATGGTTAGGCGTTCTGAAGTCACTTGATACATCGCTGATACTTTATTCGCGTTTGCACGTCCTGCGTGGCACTTACACATTCGGCCCAGTCTGTATACCTTTGGAGGGGGAAGTTTGTGTTAAAGAACCCTCATATTTCAGCAGGCGGTATGACCTGTCGTTGACCATGGTCTCAAAGGGGCCCATTCAAGGCTCCAAGAACTGGACAGAGGCTCAGGTAAAACCAGCCCCACTCTTTGTTGCGAGGCTCTCGCGGAGACATTATGTCCCAGCTGAGGAACAGTATCTAAGTGTCAGTCAATCGATGCAAGCACAGAACTCGATATTCATGCTGTGCAAAATGCTGTTCGTCCATTGAATACTTTTATTAAAATTAGATGAATGTTTACCATGCCATCACAACCATTCTTACACCCTTGCGTATGTTGTAAAATTATATAAAGGGGGAAAAAATGACCATCCAAAATTTTATGTATAATTAATCTAATACATGTTCATTAATAGAATAAAATATGTCATGGAATGTGGCACCAAGCGTCACTTTACAACACAAAAAAACTATGACAAATACCGTAACTACTAACTCTGGATATTTTACGTGTTTTTCATCGTGGGATACAAATTTGCAAAGACCGGAAAACCATACAATATTGCTGAATAATTAATTTTAACAGCTGCTTAAGATAGTTGCCTACTAGGAGACTAATCGTCAAAATTGCTGGATAAAGTACCTCTTTCAAATGGTACATTGATGACATGGCAGCAATGTTGAAAATCAACTCACAGAAAAATTGCAAAACAATTATTATGCAGTTTAAGTTGTTGTATTAACAGATATTATTGGACTGCCAAATTTACTTGATTTTGTTAGATATGTGTTTAAAAATATTTCTGGGGATTTTCTGTTATACAAGACTTTGAAAACTGTGTCAAAAGGATATCATATATAACCGATGATTTTTTTTTTTTTTGGTTAGGTACATGACATACATTTGAAAATGATTGTATTTTATTTAATACCTGTCGTCGTATTTTCTATACGATACATATATCGTATTTTCTATGATTGTACTCCTTTTTAATACTTTATTTTTATATTCTTCCTTTTGTGTCGTAGCTAGGATACAAAATCGTTTTTAACTCGTGAGTGAGTGAACTTTCAGCTTACTGCTTATTAGATTCTTCTTTCATACTTCAAATAAATAGTAAACTTATATGACTTAATTCCCTTTTATTAACATGTTATAAAATCCTTAAATATCCGAATATTTACAAGTTCTTTGTTAGCAGCAACTTTTAAAGCTCAAAGCAAACACACCAACGATTTTCATCAATCTTGTCCGATCTTATATCTATCTTCTCCTTTTTTATAAACATTACCGTAGCTACCAATTTCCTTTCACAGAGTAATTATTATTGTTACTCTTTTCTTTAGGTACCCTGTTATACCATAAAATGTGTGTGGCTATTTTGACTGATGGTGCCAAGGCTATGACAAAATGGTTATCTGGACAAATCACTAGGATTAAACATGTAACGCCTGAATGCAAAGTATGCTTTGTGCATTGCACAATGAAGCACTTGTGTGCAATAGTTTGTCTGAGGCTATAAAAACAGTACTGTCAGAGGTCGTAAGGATATTAAATTACATGAAACAACATCCACTCAAGTTGAAAGTTTTCTCATTATTATGCTACTAGCAGCTCCACTTGACTTCGTCTGCTTCAAAGTGTGTTCTAGTATAAAAAATTTCTTAAATAATATTAACAGTAATAGTAATAAATATTGTATTAATTTATTTACATTCTTTAACACAAAAACAATTTTACTAATATTTATCCTCTAAAAGAGTAAAATTATTTGCTGTTTGCATATTGCTTTCATTTTGTTGATATGTTTGTTCAATAAATATTTTTTGCTTTTAAATATAAATTTGTGTGTATTAAAACTAATCTCATATGTTATCATATACATTTGTTAAGAATTATTTTTAATTTCCTTTGCTTTCAATGATATTACTGATATCATTATTTCAGGCATGTGTAAATACATGTAGCAGGTTATGTTATGATCACAATACAGTGAATGTATTAATGCACATTTGAAAGTTGCAATGATTTTTTAATGACAATACTAGTGGAGGTTTTGGTTACACTGAAATTCAGCCTGGACCAGAATAACAACTGACGTACTTTGTTAAATCATAAAGCATGATAATTTAGTTTTGTAATTTATGAAATGTAGCACATGGTTTTAGGATTTCTAGTCAATTTTTAATTTCAGTTAAGCAGTTAATGCTCTGACCTTGCATTGGGGAAGACAATGGTTCTCATTCCCGTCCGGGCATCCAAAATTTGGTTTTCAATGGTTTCTCCAAATCACTCCAGGCAAACGCCGAGTTGTTTCCTTATAAAGGCCATGGCCGAATTCCTCCCAGTTCTTTTTCCCCAGTCCGATCCCCCTCTAATCACCTCGACATCGATGAGGTGTAAGACCATAAGTAATATATATATATATATATATATAAATATTTCATTATATAAATATTGTTGCTGTCACTAACTCAGTATGACATATCAAGTTCCAACTTAAGGAGATATTAACTACAACTGAAAATGTACATCGCAAAATCAGTGTTAGGAGCATTATTTAATTACAATTCTATGCAATTAACCAATTGTGAATAATAAATTACCCGAGAACTGCATTCAGTCCTTCATTTCTGACGAAATTCTAAGCTGGTTGACATATCATCACCATTTTACTTTTTTTTTTATGTATATATGACTTGAAAAAAAATTAAAAACAGATTTATGTATCCTGATCGGGAACTATTAGTTCAGCAATTGCATTAATTTTCATGCTTTTAAATGGAATACATCATTGAATATGTTATAATGTTGTTGTATTGATCTCTGAAAAGCAGTGTGTTTGGTATCCGTAAAACGCAATGAGTTTTCGTCACCATACCTATTATGAAGTTGGAATTTTTTTGTGTTGGTATAGTGCAAATTGATAAAGACGATTCCCAAATAAACTATTCATTTTAAGATTATTACTGTGTTTGATTTACATATTCTATTTATTTTAGTATACAAAACCGAATAACTAAATTATAATATTTAAAAAAAAAATAGAATCCAAGCACTGTCTTAGTGTACTTTTTGTCAGTGTTTCTTGAAAGGAGTGCTCATCTCAAATACAGAGTGATTTGTGGGTATTACTGCTATCTCAAAATAATTTTATAAACCCTCTCATAACACTAAAATAAATTTAGACGATCAAACAAATTTCACCATAAATTCAATTAATATTTCTAATTCAGAAATTTTCTCAGAAATTAAAAACTTGATGACAATAAAAGTGCAGGTCCTGATGGTATTCCACCAATTTTGCTTAAGAAATGCAAATATATAATTACTTCAATAGTAGAAATTATTATTTGATAGATCTCTTAGTGAAGGAATGGAAAACAGCATTTATCACTCCCGTACACAAATCAGGCCCCAAAAGTGATATTAGAAACTACAGACCTATTTCTAATTTAAACGTAATACCAAAACTTCTGGAATCCATTGTTACCAAAAAATTAAAGATTACTATGTCTCCTTACTTATCACCAAACCAGTATGGGTTCATGGAAGGAAAAAATGTCCAATCGAACTTAATGTGTTACTCTCAATATATTTTATCCTCGCTAGAAAATGGAGCTCAAGTTGATAGTATCTATACTGACTTCAGTAAAGCTTTTGATTCAATCATAAACTACTGGTTCTCAAGCTTAAATCTTTTGGGATAGTTGGATCCCTTCTCAAGTGGCTAGAAAGTTACTTAACTAACAGAGTTCAGATAGTCAAATATAAAGCATTTACTTCATTCAAAATATTAGTACTATCCGGTGTCCCACAGGGTTCCCATCTTGGACCACTTTTGTTTATCATAGTTATAAATGACATATGTAAAATTTTGAATAATGTAAAGTTTTATTTTTTGCTGATAACCTAAAATTATTTAAAAGTATTGAATCAATTAAAAACATACGCGATCTACAGAATTGTTGCACTGCTCTCAATAATTGGTGTAAAGATAATGACTTACATTTAAATCCATTAAAATGCAAAAGTATTTCATTTACACGAGTAAGTAAGAAAATTTTATCTAAATACTCAATAAGAGGTATCGAGTTGGAGCAGGTGTACTCAGTTAACGTTTTAGGAGTAATATTCGACAGTAAAATGAGTTTCGATGAACATGTTGACACTATTGTAACCAAATCCTTACAAAAACTAGGTTTTGTTATGAGGACATGTCATGAAATCCATTCCACTGAATCACTTAGAATAATATATCTATCCATTGTAAGATCAACATTAGCATATTCATCAGTAATTTGGTCACTGTACATATAATCTCAAATTAAAAGAATAGAAACTGTTCAGTATAATTTTTTTAGGTATATGGCATTTAGAATGGGTTTTCCAGATCCATTTCTTGATCATACGTACACCCACATTGCATCCATCTTAAGAATAACCTCTCAGCAATCATTTAGTGTACTTAATGATTTTAAATTTTTATTAAATTTGTGCAATGGTAATATTGATTGTTCAGAATTGCTACGAAGTTTAAGATTCAACGTTCCCCACAGAATTACTCGTCAAACAACATTTTCCCTAATGAAATATAAGCACTTGTACACAGAAAATAATCCCTAGCAAGAATGTGTAAGCTTGCTAACTGTCATAGTAGGTTTAAAATTGTAAGATTATCATCACACCAAGTCAGATTGTTACATTCTTGTATCTTAAGATATGAGTGAACAATTAACAGTAAATTTTAATCAGAAATTTTTTACTTAGTAGTTGTAAATGTTTATTATTCTAGCAAAAGTAGATTGTAAGCCACTTTCTTTATATAATTGTTTTGTATGATATTTACGCAGTGTACACCAACCATTATGAATTTGTAAAGTTATACAAATGGACTCCAAAGTCCGTAAATAAATATATAAATAAATTTAATTCTTCATTCCTTAGTACATTTAAAATGCAAGCTATTTTTTTTTCTTCAGATTTTAGTATGGAAAATAATCTCTAAAAATTTGAAAACACCATTCAAATTCCCCGCAGGGGCCTGGTACGCAAGTGCCAGGTACAGGTTTGGCGAATCTGCAGTGCCCGAGCTGGAAACTTGTGAGCGCTGAAAGTTTCCCGCACTGTAAACTCCTACCATGCTTCAAAGACCACTGTAGGGCGTGGTGGTGGAGCGTTGTGTGCCTAGGAGAACGGGGCTCTTGGCTTAATCGCCCGGATTGCGAGGACGGTACGAACCTCTATAAAAAAAACCCTCAACCTCAAGGTCAGACATGTTCCGAGGAGGTGCATGGTTGAGAGGGGGATCACTCACTAACGTGCAACCTCAGGGGCACCTGCACACCCCTGTTGTATTAGCACTTCTTTTTAAAATGGCTTTACTCGTGAGACCAAAATTCAGCCTCAAAAAACCCTGCGGTACGGGTGTGCCGCGGCTAATATAAATATCCCCAGTTCTAAGAAGTGGGCCAGGGTTGATAGCCCTCCCGCTTCGGAAGACCAATGTAACAGGAAAGTATGTTCGATAGAGAACGCTTTCATTATAATGATGAGGATAGAGGGGACATTTGAAAAAGTGTCACCAATCTACATCAACAAAGGATTAGAAGGACTTGGTGGTACCTTGAAATCCATCAAGAAGCTGAGGAAACATCCACCAGTAGGCAGGCATCCCAGCTCCTTAACTGCTAGAAGCTCGGGGAGTTCACCGTTAAAAGCGAACTCCATAAATCCCTGTACTGTTGTAAAGGCCTCGTAACCTGCCATGACATGGATTTAGGAACCGAGGAACTCGTTAAGGAGTGGGAAGATCAGAAAGTGGTCAAGGTGTGTCAGATTACACGGAGGGTAAATTGCAGTCTTGAAAAGACTGCCTCCTTCGTCCTCACGTTTGACACTCCAGTGTTGCCCAAGTGTATTAAAGCCAGATACATTAATCTGAATGTGTGCCCGTATGTTCTGGACCCGTTGTGCTGTTTCCAGTGCGAGAGGTTCAGACATACGATGGTGTCGTGCAAGGTAAACCCCACCTGTGGTAGATGCAGCAAGGGGGCACATGAACCGGGTATCAGTTGCATGCTACCACAGGTGTCCGTCAGCTGCTCCGGATCGCACCCCGCCTGGAGTAGGGAGTGTCAAGTGTATCTTGAGGAGCGCAAGATACAGGAGTTGAAGACCAAAGAGTGGATACCCTATGTAGAGGCAAAGAAGAAGGTGAAATCACTCGCCGCTCCAATTTTTTGAACTAGTTTTGTCAAGATTTTCTCAACTCCTGTCAGGTAAGAAACTGTTGCTTCGCAGACATCCTTTGCAGACATGGGCACAAGCACTTCGTGCTCATGTCAGTGCAAGTGTGGTGCAAAACCCACGAAGGTCATAACAACTAAGACCGCGGATGTTGCTAGCAACACATCTGCAACCTCGACTAATCCAGCAGCAGTAACAAAGACTCCACCAGCACCAACGCCATCAAGTTAATAGCACCTCCTATTCCACCACGTGCTGCTACCAGTGGAAATAGAGGTGACTAGAAGATCTGAGGTCCAATGTTTAGACAGACGGATTGAACCCAGTTTGTTAAGTCCTCCTCTTCGTCTCCTGCCAGACTGCCCAGCAGTGGGGAGGGTAAGGGGAAGAGGCAGAGGAAAAAGAAGAAAAAGAATGGGGAGGAATTTGAGCAGTTCTCTGGATCGGAGATGTCTGTCTCCGCTTCCGGACAGGAGGAAACGGAAATGCTGGTGGACGAGTCTGGTCCCGTTCCTCAGCAGGAGGTGACCGAAGACTCACCCGAACTGGGGCGGGTGAGGTTAAATAGGTAAGGATTTCTCCCATACTTCAGTGGAACATCAACGGTTTTACAGCTCACAAAGAGCCTCTTAGCACGGTCTGATCCTTTGTGTCTCTTTCTCCAAGATACACATTTTAGGCCTCTACACCAGCCAGTGCTAAGAGGATATGACATATACCGAAAGGGCGATACTGAGGGTGATCGAGCGAAGCGGGAAGTGGCTGTGTTTGTTCGAAACACTTTCCACTCCGAACCTATCGCTCTCACCTCTTATCCACAAGCAGTGGCAGTGAGGATACATGGTCCTATTAAGTTGCCATATGCTCCATTTACTTTCATCGAATGTGTCTGTCGGGTATTACGACCGCTCAGATATGTTGTGACAGCTTACTCGGCCATTCCTACTCATAGGAGACTTAAAAGCACACAGTGCGTTGTGGAGCTCGAATACCAACTGCCCCAGAGGCCGAGTAATTTGTAGATTACTGGAGCAAGAAGAAGTTTGTATCCTTAATACTGGTCAAATGACCCACTTTACCTCTGCCTTTGACCTTACATTTTGCTCTCCTTCAATTGCAGACTCCGTGCAGTGGGAGGTGGATTGCGACCTACGTGGAAGCGACCACTTCCCTGTACTTAGGCGCCATGTGTAGAGGAGGGAACACTTGATGTTAATGGAACATCAGTAATGTGGACTGGCATCTTTTCTGCCGTTCTGTAGTCCTGGAACCACGTGACAACATACTGGAGAAGGTGAATCACTTCCGACAACCTGGCAGCATTCTGTATACCAAGAGCTAAGGCATGTCACATGATCAAGGAGAGCAAGAAAAGGTCATGGCAGAACTTTGTGAGCACTATTAATCGTCCACCACATCATCAAAAGTATGAGAGTACATCCGCCGTATATCTGGAAGGTGATCCCGCCCACCAGTGTCTGAGTTACTGGATCATGGATGTGTAATTACCGATGAACGGAGCATAGCACAGCTTATGGTGGAGAATTTCGCTGCCATTACTTTGTCTGCAAATTTGGACCCTTGGGTCCAGCAACGAAGGATTTCTGCCGGGAGGTACGTGCTGTGCTTCGATTCGTCGGATACAGAAGCCTACAACATCCCATTCACAACTTGGGAGCTGGAGTCAACATTAAACTGTGCCAAAGACACTGCTCCAGGACCTGATCTGATCCAGTACCAGATGCTGAGGCATCTTAGTAAAGATGCTGAAGAGTACCTTCTGGATATTGTTAACGATATATGGACCGGAGGACACTTCCCTGACTCGTGGAAAGAAGCAACATTAATTCCTATTTTAAAACCTGGAAAAGACAAATTGTTGCCAGGTAGCTATCATAGTATTGCCTTGACAAGCTGCATGGGGAAGACACTGGAGAGGATGGTCAATCGCTCGTCTGGTGTCTTGAAACCCATAATCTGTTGAGTCGCTTTCAGTGTGGTTCAGGAAGTTCCGTTCCACCTTGGACAACCTGATCCTGCTGGAGGTGGCAATACAGAATGTGTTTATCCGCAGCCAACACCTTGTTTGCATCTTTTTCAACATAGAAAAGGCCTACGATAGTATCTGGCGGCATGTCATTTTAAAACAGTTACATGAATGGAGTTTTAGGGGAAACCTGTCCTGTTTCTTAAAATCATTTTTATCTGGTCGTTGCTTCCGGTATTGAGTCGGTATCGAAGTGTCTGATCTTTGAAGGAAAATGGTGTTCCTCAAGGGTCAATTTTAAACGTTTTCAATATTGCGATTACCAGTATCTCAAGCATTATAAGGAGTCCGATTTGCTATTCCTTATATGTGGATGTACGTCCTCTAGCCTGAGAAGTGCAGAGCGGTAGTTGCAACTCGCGCTGAACAGGCTGGATGAATGGTTAGTGCACACCGGTTTTCGTTCCTCTGCTGAGAAAACCCGGTGTGTACTTTTTACTCGCAGTAGGAGTCTTTTAACAGAGCCCTGCCGTACCTTGAGGAACACCATTTTAACTTTTACAGAATCTGTTCGGTTTCTGAGCCTTATCTTAGACAGTAGGCTAACCTTGCTGCCACATCTTAAAGATACCCAGCATCTGCGCTGAATCGGGTGAACCGCCGCTTTCCATCCGGCAACACCTTCTAATGGCGCGACACTACATGCATATTGCCACAACACCTGGCAGGCCCATTGTACGACATGGTTACTCATCCATGCTTAGAACGGTTATACACCAATCACCCAAGACCAACCAGACCATTTAGTTACCACACAAGGACTATTTTAGAAGAATATGGGTTCGAGATTCCCTCTTTTTATCACCAGGGTTGGAGCAAATCTCCTCCCTGGCTTTTAAAGAGGCCCAGAATGATTTTAGACCTGTCGTGCTACAGCAAGCTGTTTACCGCTGACAGGGAATTTTTGAGTGTTTTTTTATGATATTATAAACCAGCATCGTGATTTTACCCCGGTATATACGGATGAGTCTAAGCAGGCTAACAGTGTAGGGTGTTCAGTAGAGTTCCCTCGAGCGACTTACAAATACAAGCTGGATAGCAGGTGCAGCATTTACACTGCGGAGTGCTATGCCCTGCTAAAGTCACTCCAGCATATGAAGGCATGCCGCGACATGAAGTACATCATATGCTTTGATTCCCTCAGCTGTATTCAGGCGTTAGCAACTATGTACCCAGCAGACCGTCTAATCCTTTCTCTCCAAACCTGTGAGAAGGTTTTCTTCTGCTGGTTACCCGGTCATGTGGGAATCAGGGGGAATGAGCCATCTCATGAAGCTGCCACGTTAGCCGTGACAAGGTCGGAATCAACTTTGCTCCGGTCCCAAAGTCAGACCTTGCCTCGGCGGCAATGAGAATTATTTTTGAGGTGTGAGAGAAGCAGTGGCTGGAAATATATCATAATAAGCTCCGGCTGGTCAAACCGACCGTTCAGTTGTGGAGCAGCTCCTTCCAGTGGGCGAGGAGGGATGAGGTTCTCGTTGCTCGCCTCCGTAAAGGGCACTGTCCTCTCACGCACAGCTTTCTTCTCTGCCGGGAGGACCCACCGGAATGTGATGCTTGTGGCATACCTTTGACAGTACGTCACATTTTAACCGATTGTGTTTTATTTTTTGACTTAAGGGGAGACGGTGGCATAAATCATGAAAGAAAATCAAAAAAAATTTATTTGCTTATTTTAAAGGAAATATTGTTAGGATTATTATCACAAATTTTTTCTTTGAAATCCCAACTACAAATGGTATAAAAAAATATAAACCGTAAACAGTATAATGTGCCACGCCCATTTTTTAAGGTATCCAACGGAGAAACAAATGTCTTGCTTACTTTTTTCTGTGTAACGTGGATATATAGCTTTAGAAGGCTGTGATTTATTTTATACTGAACAGCAGTGATGTATAGAAGGCTATGGAGCCATTTTATGATCCAAGCAGTGTTGTATAAAAGGTTGTGAAGTTTCGTAAACAATTTTTGTGCTGTATAGTATAATTTGTGTGAAATTGGATTTATTGAGCGATTCCTTGTGCCAATATTGGGTATATTGATACGGTTTTAAAAAGCCTAGGACAGTTAAAGTAAGTCCTATATTTCCAATATAAGGAGAAAAATTGATGTTGAGGTTAGGTCTAGGCCTGTAGATGTAAACATTAGCTTGTCTTCAAGTGCATCCAAAGTAAAACTTTGGAAAGATATTGTGTCAGAAGAAGCAAAACATGTCAGAAACACAGGTTTCTAGAATTGTGTATCTGGAATTGGTAGTAGAAGCCCTTAGGAAAGCTTGCAAGTGCTCTGTTTGCGAATGAAAAGTCAGTTTGGTGGTCGATGGAAAAAGTTTCCTTGTAAAATTTAAATTGATTTTTCTGCAACTTTAAATTTTTCTTCTCTCAGGAACACACATATCAGAAACTACTGGAAGGTTTTCTATGAAATTTGGCACACCCATTCTTCCAAATGGAATAAACATTTAAGTGGAACAAAGTTTTAATCAATCCATTTTAACAAGTTTTATGGTTAGTAATATGTGTAAAATTTGGCTGTAAAAAAACCCTCAAATGCAAAATATCACAGAAAACAATTGAAATAATTTATCAAAAAGATACTGAATTGTACATTTATTAGTGTAGATTAATCTGCTATACACAAAGTTTAATAATTTTGAATGGAAATAATAAAAAAGTGTACCTCAAAAAATAGTGTAATAAAAAATTCAGAATACTCTGACAGCATTAATATTTTATTAAAATTCTGAAAAAATTATTTAAAGCATATGCGAACCCTATGCACAAGTGTGCAAAATTTCAATGAGATTGAACTCGAAATAAGAAAGATTTAGATTTACCAATAAATCAGTGCAAGACTGCCACCGTCTCCCCTTAGCCAACGATCTGTCCCTTATTTTAGGTAATGAAGGTTTTCAAATTGCGCGATCTTATCCCAAAATTTTTGGGAAGACTGCCTAATCTTTTAAGGTGGATGAATGGCCATTTTTCAACCACTCACCCACATACATAGCTTTTGTTTCGTTTTTATCCGTTTGGCTATTAGTTTTAAGCTTTTATGTCTCGTTAGCCTTTTTACAGCCAACCGGACACGGGCTGTGAATGTCGTATTTTAATGGCCCCTCTAAAGCCAACATTTTAGAATTTTACTTGGACTTGCCATGTGTGTGGCTGAACCCTCTACAGTCAGCCATACAGACGGTAATGTTTAGATTTTAAGCTCCATTGCTAAGCTGGTTGTTGTTAGGGCGCTAATGACCCCGCCGTCGACACGCCCTGAAACGCCAACAACAACTATCCAAATTGCTGCAGTAGTCATTTTGTGATGCCAATTCAAACCTTCAAACACATGGAGCTTGCTTATAGTTTTATGATAGAAAAAAATGACAGGCTTAATGGAGTGTTCTAATAATTCATTTCTTTGCAGTTGCTTAACTAAATGGAATTGTTGTAAAATAAGGTTCAATGTAATTTCTCGTCCTTTGTGCTGTAGCAAAAGTTTGTTATCTACTTGCTCCAGGTTGCATTTCAGTCTAACCAAAATCTTCGCTAATATGGCCGCTAGAAAATCGAAGCTTTAATCACACACAAATTAATGCATTCCCAGTTTCGTGTGTCAATGTCATCTTGCATCGCAATATAAATTTGATCAAAAATCTGCACAGGTTCTTACATTTTTCTTTTTTGTTATCTGTGATGCATATCAATATTTTAATGGCTGACACATCTTACATGCAGCTGAAATAATGACCGCAGTGTAAACAAAGGATGCTAAAAATAAATCTTAACAACTTGAGTTGTGGCACGTAATATTAGTTTTAAATGATGGATGAAAGTAATGTTCTTGCAGTTAATTTTTCTGCAGTAGCCTAAATAAATAGAATTGTTGTTATGTAATGCCCATAACCTTGTTTAGTAATTTGTACACATTTCAGTCGTAGTTTACACAGCGATAAAGATGCAACTTATACTAAATTAATGATGTCAGAATTAGGGAACCAATGAAATTAAAAATAATTTAGGAATCCAAAAACCTTATGCTATTTATGATATTGGTTTTATTCCTGGTCTAGGTCTCATTCAGCACTATAAATATGGAACTACTTCTATCCATATAAAAATAACTTCAGTAACTCGGAGCTTATGAAAGCAGCTTAAATTATTTGTAAAACTGAATTGATTGTGAATTATTCTGTAAAAAAAATGTCAGTTGTCAATCTGATCCTGTCTGCATTTTGACATAACCACAACCTCTACTAATATTGTTGTTCAAAAATCTTAGATTCTATTACCCATGTACAAATACATTCACTGTATTGCATCTAAATTTGACCTAATCGAAGTATTTACATATGCCTGATATAATGACATCGGTAATAAAAGCAGCTAATAATTAATATATTAATTTAAATGCAGTACATACTTTTATTTCAGTGTTTCGGCAAATCATTTCTTCGAGTATGTTATAATAGTGACTCTAAATATCTACATCAAAATTAAATATCTTGTAAGACCATCAAAAAATGACGTGTTGAACACAATATTTTAGTAATTTGTTTCTTGGCTGACTAATTACAATTTTCATCAAACAACATTCATAATCTTAAAAATGGCATAATGTAGACATTTCTTAGCTTACTGCAACAACAGTATCACTGTTCAGAGACTTTAAGAAAAATTTACATTGAACAAATTTCAATCAAGAAAAAGCAGCTAATGAAATGTCTATTTTTACAATGCAATTTTTCTTTTAATGTGCTGGCAGCTCACTTGCTCGTGGATGAGTAGCTAAAAAAAACTGTTACTAAATAACCTGCGGTCACTGGGCAGCAGCAGTGTGATATCATAGTGTGATGTCACCGCGTGACAGAACATCATGGCCAAGATAAGTGTTTTAGAAGAATAGATAGATGACACGGGTAGTGAACATGTTTCATTACTGTGACACTGCTAAGTACGCTGGTTGTCAAGAGGCAGAATATTAACTTGTTCAATAAATAGATTTCATGATTTTTTTTAAAAGATAAAAGCTAGCTAAAAAGAATGACATATCTAGCTGATATTTTCTCATGTTTCTATGCAAGGTTTCAAGGGTCGCATATTCACAAAATACTCGCCTTCATAAAAAAAAAATAATAATAATAAAAATGAAATCAAGTATTGTTGGATGCTTTCCATTCTGCACAGTTTGTTGTGACCAACACGTTATTGGTTGCCAAAATAAAAGCTGAAATTATTGTTCACCTATCACATCTCTGATGAAATGAAGACATACTTTCCAGATATCATTAATGTAATGATTGAATTCGAAACTCATTTATAGTAAAACTGAAAACATAAATTCTGGTTTGAGCACCAAGCAACATGAATTATTGCTGGAAATGTCCGCAGATCACTCTTAAAGCTGATTTTTAAAGTAATTACTTTTTTGGCAACAAGACTGGAAGAATAACTGGAGCTCTTACACTAAGCGGTGAATTTCCTTATGCCCTGTGTGGTAGCGTACTTATCTAATAGTGGGTTTTCACGTCTGTTTATGATAAAAACAAAATACAGGAATTAACTGAATGCTGAATCTGAGTTGAGACTGAAATTGATAAAATTGCTCCTAAAATTGATTCAACGTGTGACAAGACACAAGCCCATCCATCACATTAATTAATAACATATTGCTCTTTATCATGGTATTACTTCTTTAAAATAACAATCTTTGTGTTTTAATAAAATAAAAATCCAGTTTTTTAGGGCGTTCACTATTGTCTGGGAAATTTAATCGGGGTACGTGTAGCTATAAGTTGGAAAAAACTCTGCTCTACAGCCATCCTTAATTGTGAAACTGTATCTGGGGCAGGGAATTGTACACAAACCGACTTTTTGATCATGTCCCAGATATGTTTGATTGGCTTTATTTCGTGCAATCTAGATGATCCATCTCAAATGTTTCTCAAACCAATCATGAATGATTTTGGCCCTTGTCATGGCGTATTCCATTCTGGAAAAAGATGATGGTTGTTTGGGAATATGAAGGTCAAGAATGGCTGCAAATAGTCTCAAAATAGCTGAACATAACCATTTCCTTGTCAGTCCAATTGACCAGATGTCTCAAACCATGCCTTTAAAACACATTCCACACCAGGATGGATCCACCAGTAGCTTGTGCAGTGCCTTCTTGACAAGCTTGGTTCATGGCCTTGTGATGTTTATACTACCACAGAATTTTAGCATCCGGAATTGTGACTCATCTGATAACAAAACTTTTTTTTTTCCAACCAATATGTACACCAGCCCAGGAGAGTAACTGCAGTCAGTGGCATTTTGTTAGCAAATGTACTGGTGTCAGTCTTCTGCTGCCATATCCTGTCAGTGCCAAATTTTGCTGCGCTGTCCACATGGACGTATGTCCCACATTGAGTCTTATTATTCTTTTACACAGTGTTACCTGTCTGTCAAAACTGACATGTCAATGTAACTGTCTCTAATCTTGGTCATTAAGTAAACATTGACTTATCCTTGTATCATACTTCCTTCTATAAGCATGATATGAGGCTAAGCCAGATTAGACAATCAGAGCCAGTAAGCAACATATAAAAGCTATTGGATACCCAAGAGGATTGTTATGTGTATAGGGAACAATAGGCACTGAATAGAGTTGAAAATCAAGCATTAGGTTAGAAGAATAATGGCACTTACCACAGTTTACAGGAAGATGGCATCGAGATATGGACAGAAATGTACACTTACTGAGCACTGAAGTTTTCAGGTCTAGGGCCCTTTTTCAGAAATAGAATGAGGTAGCCACACGGTGGAACTTAGTGGCTGAATAGAATGTGTGTAGATCATTGGACAGCAGCAGGGGCGGGGAAAAAATCCAAATTGGAAAAAGGAAGTATGGAGTGGGGATGCCATATTGAAGAGGGTAAATCCAAATTGCAAAATTGAAAACTATACCCCAATAACATTTCACGGGCATACAGAAGGGTATGACAGCAAATATTGTACTATAAGACATATTTAGAAAACTTGAAATAAATTGACAGGAATTCAGAAAAATATTGTACATTGATTCAAACATCATATCTATTGAGAAGTATATCATATTAGGAGCAGATAGTGGGGTAGACAATTTGGGAGGGAAAGAAGGAAAATTGCTGTATATTATCTTTGTAACTGCTGGCTGCCTGGTCTGCAGTATGTACTGTTAGATAACTACATTCTGATTTCATAGGGGCTGCTTCAGTTTAGGATTGTGGACAGTAAGGCAAGAATTAAAATTATTGGTGTCGTGTAATGGCATTAGCAGCTCCTGGGTGGTGATTAATTGTCAGAGTTATGTAGGAGGCTTGAAAGTAGTTGCAGATTAGTTGTTATCTTGAGTGTGAGTTTCAAAAGAGTAATGTCTTATGATGGGAAATCTTTCCCCAGTGATAGGGTTGGTGAATGTGGGCACAGGGTATGTTGCCCAACTTGCAGCAGTATTTTTTCCATTGGAAATAGCCGTACTGGGATGGGCAAGACCATCTTCACATTCTAGAAGTTGGCTGAGTTTAGAGGATCAACTGAAGCAAATTCTGGGAGAGGAAGGGATGATTTTGTAGAAGAGAGATGTAATTTCTGGGCAGGTTTGAAGGGAATCATAGTCTTGACAAATGATTGAATTGTTGGAATCAATGTTTGGAAAGTACTGTGAGATCGGGATAGTTGGCTTTTGAGAGTTAGTTGGTTGGCAGGCTGTCCTGGTTTTCATGTGGCATGCAGGAGTTATTTGTGAACTAAATTTGGTGGATAGTTGTGTGATATAGCTTGGTAGAAATTGTTGGAATACCATGCGAAGGACTGCTGGAATATAAGGCTGCCCTGAATTTTCAAGGCTAAAAGGCAGCAAGCATTTGGTGTGATAACATGGCAACTATCAAAATGAAATGAATTGAATGACACCAATAATTCTAATTCTTGCTTCACCATTCACACTATCAGACCTCTTGCAAGCAACAACAGCCCCTCTTGATGTGGAAAGTAGAAACTAGCTTAGCAATGCAAACTGGAGACCAGTCAACCTCCAGGTCTGCCTTGAGATAATACACTGTGATCGCATCAACTTTATTTTCTTTCTCTCCTCCAGCCCGACTACCTATCTCTAATCACTGCTAATCAGAGGTGATATTTAACTTTATATTTTTCTGATTTACTGTTTATTTTTATTATCATATTTAAGTATTTTATATTTATTTTATTTTGCTATCTGCTCCTTTCCGCTTGCCTTGACTAGTTGTAGTTATATTTTGACTAATGTTGCAAGACTCTGGTATATTCTCTTAAACTTATCATCCCCATGCCCTATTGTCTATTTCAGCATACCCCTCAATGTGCCTTGCTCTATAGTCACTACTAGCTGGTACCCACGACTTCGTTCGTGTTTGTAAAGAGTTTGGATTGACAGCTACCAACATCTAACAACCATAATGCATGATGGGAGACTCGATGCTATAACCACACAAAAATGCCAGTCATCTGTGCTATGTAGTTCAGGCAGCAAAGTAAAATTAACAGACACACATGTCTTTGGACGAAATACGAAAATATCCTTGATCGACCAAAAGTTACCGAAATTCGGCCAACGTTATGATCGATGGGTGACTCTGTTCTACTACCACACACAAACGCCAGTGATCTGCGCTAGATAGTTTTGGCTGAAAAGTGATACTCCAAGAGACATACCTTTTTGGTAGAAATTTGAAAGTGCTGCAGGTCGACCAGTTTCCAGTTTCAACCCACATCTCCCACACCCCCATAGCTACCCACATCTAAAAACCATAGTGCATGACAGGAGACACGATACTACTACCACACAAAAACACCAATGGTCTTTGCTATGTAGTTAGGGCAGAAAAGTGACATAAGCAGAGACACATGTCTTTCGTTGAAATACAAAAATATCCTTGATCAGCCTCTTTCAACCACCATATCTCCCACACTCCCACAGCTACTGAAATTCGGCCAATGTTGTGATCGAAAGGTGACTCTGTGTTACTACCACACGCAAACGCCAGTGAACTGCGCTAGATAGTTTTGGCTGAAAAGTGATACACCAAGAGACATACCTTTTTGGTAGAAATTTGAAAGTGCTGCAGGTCGACCAGTTTCCAGTTTCAACCCACATCTCCCACACCCCCATAGCTACCCACATCTAAAAACCATAGTGCATGACAGGAGACACGATACTACTACCACACAAAAACACCAATGGTCTTTGCTATGTAGTTAGGGCAGAAAAGTGACATAAGCAGAGACACATGTCTTTCGTTGAAATACAAAAATATCCTTGATCAGTCTCTTTCAACCACCATATCTCCCACACTCCCACAGCTACTGAAATTCGGCCAATGTTGTGATCGAAAGGTGACTCTGTGTTACTACCACACGCAAACGCCAGTGAACTGCGCTAGATAGTTTTGTATGAAAAGTGATACACGAAGACACATACGTCTTTGGCAGAAATATGAAAGTACCACAGGTTGACCACTATCAACCACCATTTCTCCCACACCCTCATAGCTACCGACATCTAATCACCATTGTGCATGATAGGAGACACGATATTACTTCCACACACAAACACCAATGCTCTATGCTATGTATTTGTGGCAGAAAAGTGACAAATGCGGAGACACATTTCTTTGGTCGAAATACAAAACTATCCTTGATCGGCCACTTTCAACCACCATATCTCTCACAGTTACTGAAATTCAGCCAATGTTGTGATCGAAAGGTGACTGTGTTACTACCACACACAAGCGCCAGTGAACTGCGCTAGATAGTTTTTGCTGAAAAGTGATACACCATGACACATGCGTCTTTGGCAGAAATATGAAATTGCCGCAGGTCGACCACTTTCAACCCCCATATCTCCCAAACCCACACAGCTACCGACATCTAACAACCATAGTGCACGACAGGAGACACACAAACACCAATGGTCTATGCTATGTAGTTGTGGCAGGAAAGAGAAGACTAAGGAGACACAAATTTTCTGGTTGAAATATGAAAACGCCCTGCATTGATTAACTTTAATCATCACATCCCCACAGCTATTGGCATGCAGCCAACGTTGTGCACGACAGGAATCTCCATGCTACTTCCACACACAAACACCAGTGATCTGTGCTAGGATATTGGTTGCTGAAAAGTGAAATATTGGAAAATGCACATCTATTTTTATATATATATAAGATTTGATGCATTGGCCTGAAGCACCCACCCTTAACTATGTTCTACTGTTTATAAAGGGGCAAGATACATAATTGCAATGTTTCTTATGTTTGTGTCCATTTCATGTTTCCAGGCAGTAGTGCTGTCATCTGGCACATGTGCGGGTACATTTACCTATCTTGTATGTGCCACGTTCTCTGATAGATGATACCTTTGTCTTGTTCATAAGTTATTTCACATTCAAGAGACTGTAGACATGTGACTTTTTCCATTGTTACATTATCAATCATAATTTTATATCTTATTGGGTCATTTCCAAAGAAATCACTATCTTAGTTTTCATCTGATATTTGGTAATTGTAGTTACAATGTAGTCAGTGAATCTTATACACTGCAGTCTGCATTTTGCCCTTATTGTATTGAATTATTAGAATGTAATCACCATATACTAATGTACTTACGTATGTCTGCCTGCCCTTATTGTATTGATGCAACTAAGGAAAATGGAAGCGGCTTCTAGGCGATATAAATAAGAAAAGAAAGGGAAATTAACCCACCACATACCAAAGTGGACGAATGCGATGAGAGAACACTAATGCTGACAAACAACTACACAATATTTCGGCATCTGCCTTGCTCACAAATAGAAAAACGGGCCATTAGGCTCGGTACGTGTGTGCACAACGAACGTTACCCTTATTGTATTGAATGATTACAATGTAATCACCATATACTAATGTACTAATGTACTAATTTTCAACATCTGTACACTTATTATTAGATCGTCTACAGAGAAATGGAGTTGTGATATATGTTACATACTTGCCTGTCTGCTTGATGTACATCTACTCTGCTATTGGTATGTTTGCAGTACTTATCCTAGCTTCGGATTACCTAAGTTAATCGAAAAGCCGATCCTCATTTTCCACATAACATCCCATAATGTACACACCATTTCAGTGGTTTCATTACTCTTCTGATGATATTCCATTTTCATGTCATTTAGTAGGTATATCTGCAAGTTTCTGTGTTCTGGTAGAGATGTTGAATAATTTCTTATGTACTGACTAAACTTTGTTTTTCTCTTAACATTTTTATTTCTGATTTTTCCCTAGCTGAATTTTCTTCCCCACTGGGCAGTGACCTAGTTGTACATTTTATCCTTTGTTTTCATAAATATTGACAATTCTTGTAGCAATTTTCTTAATCACAGTTCTATAATCTACAGGCGATTGATAGTCTGTTCCATATCATGCAAACTTATTAATCTCCTTTTTCCCCAGATACAGTATTAGGCAGCTTTCCTTAATTAACAGCAATACATTATTGTGATTCATAGTTTTTGCAGTTTAAGTGGTCTTCTCCATGGACATCTGACAGTTTCTCAATTATGATATTAAACAGAAGTTTCTAAAGTTCTTCAAAAAATTTCTTCTGTTTTCCCTTCATTTGGCATCTAGAAAAATTTGTTTCTCAGTGGTTAAGATGATGGCCTTGAAAATTCAGGATCATAGGTTTGAATTCTGGTGTGGCAAGGAATTTTATGGTCTTTGCTTTGTTTGAATGAATTTGTAATGATTTTCCTTCGTTTGGACCCCATGTTAAACTGTAGATCCAGCCACAACAGAGGCATAATGTGCAGCAATTAGAAACATTGTCACAGGGTTATAAGATCACAAAAATGTACTATATTTTTATCCAGTTATTTAACATCTTCATAAAAAAAAAGTATCATATATGTTAG
>JARYHS010006665.1:0-13000 GCA_031002005.1 Vandiemenella viatica
GCCACTTCGCGATGGTAACGTAAACATTTTATACATCAACGTGTGACCCCACCATATAGTTGAGCTGTGTCCACCCGCATGGACAAATTGCAGTCGGCCTCTATGTAACGCATTACACGTTGACTACAAACCTGTTCTGCAAGAGTTGTTAGTATTTCTCCGATTCAGATGCCGCGAATGCCCCGAATCACCCAACGTTTTGAACTAAGCTAGCCGTGGCATTCAAAGACTCAAACTTCAGTCTGTAATCTTATTACGAAACATTTTGACACACGTCCCAGAATATAGTAATGTGTTTCATTCATGGGCCTTGAAATAGCTTACAGCACCCACGTTAACAATCGTCAGTCAGTACATTTCTTTAGCACCACGAATACACATTACAAGAGTGTTTAACGATGTGTGAGTGGAGACTTTCCCGGCGTATCGATGCATTTAAATCTTCTCGGGTGTCCAGTCGGATGGTGATGTAAAAACACGACGTTTCGACAGCTGACTCTGCTGTCTTCATCAGGTATCTTGTAGTTGTTCTCAGCTGACAGTCAGCTGAGAACAACTACAAGATACCTGATGAAGACAGCAGAGTCAGCTGTCGAAACGTCGTGTATTTACACCACCAGTGTTTAATGATATTTATCTCCGATTATTTGACCAGTAATAAGAACTCCGTACATACACCAAGAAATTTTTTTAACTTAGTGTCTTTCTCGATCGTTTATGCCGTTTTGACTCAGTAACATTGAAGCTTCTCTTTAAAGGATTTGAAATATTACAAGCACTAACTCTGCGAAATTTAGCGAAAGGTTCTCTAGACTTCATCGGGACCGAACCTTAAATTTTAATTTTAGGGCACAGAAAACAACGAATACTAGGATCCGAGTGTTACAAACATAAAGTTTTTTGCGTCACTAGACGCACTTGAAGTTTTCTGGGAGGCGGGGGTACTGTCGTGGTATTCATTTTAAACATTTTGGACAGAAAACGCATTGAAATGGTAAATGAAGGCGTGTACTCACTGGCATACTGGAGGGCGAGCATGAGCGTGAAGCCGGTGGCGATGGCCGCCAGCTGTAGTATCCCGGACCTGTCCGAGGACCTCTCCCTCTGCAGCACCTCGAAGAACACCACGTAGAGCAGCGTGCCCGCCGCCATGGCCTGCAACACCACGGGCACCAGGCCCGCGCCGCCGCCCCCAGGCCCTCCGCCGCCGTCGCCGCCCCCAGAGCTGAGCGCCAGCCCCAGGCCGACGCCGAGAGGGGTGACCGCCGCGAAGACGCCCATGTAGATGAGCACCAGGGCCGTGCGCGTGCGGGCAGACACCAGCTCCACGCCCACGCAGAACGTGATCACCAGCTTGTGCGTCGCCACCGCCACCAGCAGGTACCACACGTTGCCGACCTGCACAGCCACAACGTTACACACATAACACACCTCCTCAATATTAGGGAAGGCTATTTATTGTTCTGAAGTTATATGATAAATAAACTGGACAGGCCTAGTATGTAAGGTGTATTTTTTGTAATTTAAGTTCGTTAAATCTGTTTGGGTGGATTCTAAGATAATAGAGGCTCCGCAATTTGATGATAGTTTCTTGCATAACTCGACGAGATAAATCAGAAGTGAATAAATTTTTTTTTGATATCTCGCTTTGTTCAAGAGATATTCTATCTAAAATTGAAGTGGTTAGGTTGAAATGCGCCATGGAACAGAAAAAAAAAAATCCTCGAAAGCCACAAGTATCTACACGCTGGACTTGAACAATGGGTGGATTGTTTTCTTTGTAGCCGTTGCTGTTAGGTGGAAATGACCTGGACCTGAAGAAAAACGTTGCCAAGGGCACAAGGAACTAAACCAATTAATAATTAAGACATTAGATATCTTGAGAAATAAGCTAGACACCAAAAAACTTTATTCTTCACTTTCGATTAAATAATTTTCCATCATCAATTTGCGGCGCCACGATATCGTAGAAAAGCCACTAGTCAATGTAATCAGAACATCGCGGCTGGTAAATGATGTATTTTCCAGAAGGTATAGTTTGCTCGAAGGTTGGCTGACCTGCAGAAGGAATAAATCGTGATTATATATCTCTTTTTTTTTAACTGCTTAACGTCTCCTATAACAACTAGGTCTTTAGAGACGGGAAAGGATGGGGGGCAAGGAATGGGAAGGAATTCGGCCATGGCCTTTTAAAGGAAGCATCCCGCCATTCACCTGGAGTGATTTGGGGAAACCATGGAAAACCCAAATCTGGATGCCCGGACGGGGATTTAGTCATTATATGTTTAGTGCGCGCTGTTTTTAGCAAGAAAATGCAATTAAAAAAAAAAAATGTGTAATTTGCTGCGAACAAACTTGTTAGAAATGAAAATGAGAGAATTTACTGAAGTACAATACACTGATGTAACAGAAAAAGAGAGATGGCTGCACTGTGGTGCACAGTAATGAACGCACCGACGCGAAGGCTTTAGCGGTGTAATGTAAAGCTTAGGCCTAGCACTGGTATAAATAAAAAAAGATCAAAAATGGTTTTTTTTTAATATTTATCTCTCAATATAATTTAGAGTCCCATTTCTTTTCTATGTTTCTCTTTTTACGTAGAAGAGTTTCTGTAATTTTCCGAGGTATCATGCAAAGCCCGTTGCTCGCGAAAGGAAGAGAACTATGTCTTATTGCTAAATGAACTGCCCATCAGCAAAATTACCTAACAAGTAGTATCCACCTTTTGCGTTAACAACAGTAAACAACGGTACACTCTATCGTAACCTCGGAACTGGAGTGATAAGTTCACTGACGACAGTTTCCCAATAAACTTACTTGTTAATTGAATTGACTGTAAGTACGAGGAGGTTGTCTTAGCAAGCCAGAAACCGGGAAAACCCGTGACGTCACTAAGTGGTGGGGGGGACCTCCCTCCCCTCCCCTCCGGCGGGCTTTTTGAATCAGCCAATCAGCGTTCAGGTGGTGGGGGGTACCTCCCTTGGCGGGCGTTCAAACCTCAATTTAGTTCCTCAACCAGCCGCACAGATGGCGACACCGGGTGGGCTTGCGCATATGTTAGTTCACCGATCGGACGCACAGATGGCACCATCTCCCAAGGGCTTAATTTCTAGTTCATTTGGTGGCGGCTAGATGGCGTTCGGTGGCATTATTTCCGGCGCGCTTTGCGAAATGTGTACACTGTTTCAACGACTGTTATCTCTGTTTACTAAGCGTGACGAAATATGTATTCCTAGCGTCCTGTTAAGCAAGCACTGAACATCTTGGCTACTATCGACACACAGTAAAATAATTTCTTCGGTACTTAAGCGTAAATCATTGCAATTTTACTAAAAACAAAAAAAAGTCCACATTAAAACGACCTCGGCAGTGTTGGGGCTAGGTCGCCGGTTCGAGTCCGGCCGCGGTGTTTAAGTGTTTTGTGGAAAAGCCGCAAAGTTACGTAATTTCCACGCCTCGAAAAGCATAAATGTTTCCTTTTAACGGGAAAAAAAAGTCATAAACTCCAGATATAAATTCTATGTGTACCTGTTTTCATGAAATTATTTAGCGTTCTTGCCTCTCATTCGGGAGGACGGAGGTTCCAGGCATCCATGGTTTCCCAAAATCACTCCAAGTGAATGCCGGGGATGCTACCTTCAAAAGGCCATGGCCGAATTCCTTCCCATCCTTCCCCGTCTCTAAAGACCACGTTGTTAACATAAATTCCGTTCATCGAAGCAGGCAGACATTAAAAATTAATTCACCGACGAAGAGACGGGAAACAAACTCACTTTTTCATTATGAACAATATAATATAACTCACGAGTGTCACCTACAGTCCGTGTATTTTAAAGGATGTATTAAATTAGGGGTATTTATATTTTTATTTATATTTCTCTTGTCCAGGACATAACAAGTTGAAAAAACAAATAACATTAATTAATTAATATTAACTATAAACACAATTATATAGAATGTGACCAGAATTCCGCAATCTTGATGGCCTTCTCGTTTGCCCTGTAAAGGTCGTCGATATTGCAGGTTTCAGGGAGATTCCTGCATATCAGAAGATGTTGTGGGTTCTGAAGCTCACCACATTCACATAGATCGTTGTCATTAGTGTACCCCCCATTTTTTAAATATTATATTTACATCGGGGACACTTCAGTTCTTAGTCTGTTTAGAGCCTTCCATATAGCATATGGCTGATTACATCCCGCAGCCGGTGCCTCTTTGATGTTCCTCCACCAGGACAAATTTCAAAATTAGGGGTAATGAAATTGTGTGTCTCCAAGTGAATGCCGGGGATGCTACCTTCAAAAGGCCATGACCGAATTCATTCCCATTCCTTTCCCCGTCTCTAAAGACCACGTTGTTAGAGAGACGTTAAAAAAAAGTACCTGTTTTAGCGTTCTGGCCTTGTAATTCAACTAACGACCTCGGCAGTGTTGGGGCTAGAGTGCCGAAGGTCGCCGGTTCGAGTCCGGCCGCGGTGTTTAAGTGTTTTGTGAAAAAGCCGTAAAGTTACGTAATTTCCACGCCTAAAAAAATAAGTCGAAAAGCATAAATGTTTCCTTTTAACGGGAAAAAAAAACGTCCATAAACTCCAGATATAAATTCTATGTGTACCTGTTTTCATGAAATTATTTAGCGTTCTAGCCTTGCATTCGAGAGGACGGCGGTTCCGGGCATCCAGATTTGGGTTTCCAAAATCACTCCAGGTGAATGCCGGGGGGATGCTACCTTCAAAAGGCCATTCCTTGCCCCCCATCCTTTCCCGTCTCTAAAGACCTCGCTGTTAACATAAATTCCGTTCATCAAAGCAGGCAGACATTAAAAATTAATTCACCGACGAAGAGACTGGAAACAATCTCACTTTTTCACATCATGATGGACTCATTATGAAACAATATAATATAACTCACGAGTGTCACCTACAGACCGTGTATTTTAAAGGATGTATTAAATTATGTGTAATGAAACACAGACACTTTTGGACTCAAAAGAGGCATTGAAGGGGTTTACTGATGGATGTAAGTATAACCTCGATTGGTTGAGAGCCTCTAAACTAAAGCAAAGTTGTCGATTTGAAAACCAGACTCGTAATTGTTGCCATCCAGGTCAAACCTTTGTCGTTTGTCTATCCAGGCCAATCTATGTATCAATTCTGTTATGCTTTCGTAAGCAATCACAAATTGAGTGTCCTTAGCTGTACTTTGTCTAAAATTCCAATAAATCCCTTGTGACACATCAGTGATTGACACCTTTAACTGTATTTTACAGTACAGCACTTATGTTCCAGGAACGAAATACCGTCTGTTAATCTTACTAATTTCACACCTGTCGAATCTAAGTACGCCAGTCCTATGTGATAAAAAAATCGAGTCACGCTAAGCACAGAACATGCCTGAGACCATCGCCTGTGACCAAGGTGGAGATATAGAAGATTTACACACTCCCTTATAGAAGAAATCCAGTGCACTATTCCTAATTCTTTCACCAAGATCCACCTCTAGCCTCATCGCCAACATACCCACAACACTTCCCCAAACTTCATTCTGTTTTCCAATGATTCCCACTCCAATCCCTGATCAGTTACCTTTTTTTTTCGTGCGTTAAAGTAAACCAAAAATTCGCAGAGTCTTCTGCTAATCAGTAGCCAGGTACCAAAATGTCCATTTAAGGTCGTTCTACTGCAGTTTTCCAGGAAAATTCTCCCCTTTTCCAGGAAATTATTTTTCAATAAATCAGGACCCAGGGGAGTTCTCCATTCGGTTTAAAATGTTCCCATCTAACGCCAACCTTCGGATTCAGGACCAAGTGTGACATTTGTTTATAATTGCATGCTTCATCCAACTAACCACGATAAAAGTGACATAATGCCCTTAGCTAACTTGGTCATCAAACAGACATCATAACCCACATTTTCATAGAAGACCCCCACACATCGACAAGTATCCATAGGTGCAGACACTAGTTCTATTGCGCCGAAGATAGTACCCACGCTTGAATTGTCGTAAATTGTTAGGTCAAAGTGGGTGTTTGGATATTTTATCCACTCAGGCCTCATCATCTAAAGTCTAATGCCAGATTGTGGTCATTGCCAACTTAGGCTCCATACACCACTCAGAATTATTCTGCCAATATCCATTCTAACAGCATTATACACCACATACAGCCCCTGACACTCTTCCAATCTCCCAATGGCATCCAGTCCAGTTCCTTTATTAAGGCACTTGCTGAATATTTTCCACTAATAAATCTAGCTGCTATATTTTGCATCTTGCATTTGATGTACAAAAAATGTGGTCTCCATACTACACTTATATATACAAGAAATGGTCTGACTGTGGGTTTGTACCCAAGTCCTTCGCTTCTCTGGTACATCCCCTCATCACCCTCTCTGTTAAACCGAGCGTGGTGGTGTAACGGATAGCGTTCTGGCCTCGCATTCGGGAGGGACGGCGGTTCGAATCCCCGTCCGGGCATCCAGGATTTCGGTTTTCCATGGTTTCCCCAAATCACTCCAGGTGAAATGCCGGTATGCTTCCTTCAAAAGGCCATGGCCGAATTCCTTCCCCATTCCTTGCCCCCATCCTTTCCCGTCCTCTAAAGACCACGTTGTTAAAAAGGGACGTTAAACTGTTAAAAAAAAAAAAAACTCTCTGTTAAATGATTTTTGTGTAGTGAAAAACGTGAGAAACACAATTCGTATGCCAACACAAACGGCAGTAAACTGTAAAGAGTACAGTGAAATGGGAGATTGCCTAAGCGCTGAAGCAATGGTTAGAAGCACACGTTGATGGTGAGCATAATTCTATAACCATATATTTTAGACTCAAATTAACAGAGGAAGTAGACACACGCACACACTTGTACATGCATACAGCGAGGTCGACAGAACTAACAGCAAGCATCATGGAAACGATGAAGTGGGGCAGAATTGTCGTTACCACTGATTAACTGGGCAGAACTATCGTTAAAAAAATCATCAGACAGACGAGTTTAAGTCAGGTATCACAATACTTACACTTACATGCACAAAGAGAGACGCAGATATACATGTACAAGTCTACAGAAAGTTCAGGACGACTACCTGCACCAATCATGGAAAAAAAAAAAAAGTGATGTAGTACTTTCTTGCCCCCATGACTGGCTGAAAAACAGAACTCTCCTTACATATCATCTGCCTGGCGAGATAGAGGGTGTGCAAAAGATGGCATGTTTTCACCATACACCTAAGTATTTACATCATAAATAGTGTTCATCACACACAATTGATTACATTTACCATCAATACGTTTCTCCCATACTGCAACCCTATCTGCCATTCATTAAGAGTGCCCCAGGTACCATGAGTTACAATAGACATTTGACTATCACCAGATACCAGAACCCCTCATATTCATACTAGGTCTCAACCACAAATCCATACGTATCCATGCACAAGCTCAAAGAAACAGGAACAGCAAATCATACATCCAGATAAATGAGTTTAAGGAAGGTATCACCATACTTACGCACACAGACACATATATCCATGCCTTCAGCGAGCTAGACACAACAACCACCCAAATCATGACGACGAAAAAGTGGAGTAGAACCCCCATGGCTCATAACTGACCAAAAAATCATCAGTAACATAATATGTTCCAGGCACCATACTCTTCACATCAATATCATCTCATTTATTTCACACTACAGACCTCACTACCATCCAGTATCATGTGTGCTAGGTACAAAACTGTTCACATCAGCACCAACACGTCTATCCCACACCTAAGCTTTTTCTGCCATTCAGTAACTTGTGCCCCCCATGTACCACGAGTAGCAGTAGACACTTGCTCATCAGACAGATATCATAAGTCCCATATTCATACTAGGTCTCACCCACAAATCCATATGTCACCTCACACAAGCATAAGTGCAGGAACAGCACATCATACATCCAGACAAACGAGATAAAGGAAGGTATCTCCATATTTACGCAAAAACACACATAGACATAGAGACTCATACACACGTACATTTCCATGCCTACAGCGATCTCGACTCAACAACTAGCCCAATCATGGCAACGAAAAAGTGGAACAGAACACCCATGACTGGCCAAAAACCATAGAAAGGCACACATACACACTCACATGTCAATGCATTCACACAGTTCCATTCATCACCATACATAACTGGATGAAAGAGACTGAACATGCTAGATCCAAACTGAAGAGTTACAGGATGTGTGAAGTTTGAAATCACAGCCACATCTCTCCCACACCGCAACCCTTTCGGTCATTTAATAACATGTGACCCAGGTACCATGAGTTACAATAGACACTTGTCTATCAGACGGGTATCATAACCTCCATATTCATACTAGGTCTCACCCACAAACCCATACGTCTCCACACAAGCACAAACATATGGGAAGAACAGCAATTCATACGTCCAGATAAATGAGTTTAAGGAAGGTATCACCATACTTACGCACACAGACACATATATCCATGCCTACAGCGAGCTCAACACAACAACGAGCCCAATCATGGAAAAGAAAAAGTGGGACAGAACCCCCATGGCTCAAGACTGAGGAAAAAAAATCATCATTAACATGTGTTCCAAGTAACAAACTCCTCACATCAAAATCATATCATTTAACTCACACTACAGACCTCTCTGCCATTCAGTATCGTTGGTAATATGTACAAAGCTGTTCACCACCTCTATCCCACGCCACAAGCCCTTTTCTGCTATTCAGTAATATTTGCCCCACGTTCACGAGTATCAGTAATCACATGTCATCAGACAAATATCATAACTCCCCATACTCATACTAGACCTCACCACACAACATAAACTGACCAAAAAACCATCAGACAGACGTTAGAGTGTGTGCAAAGGATGACATGTTTTTGCCATACACCTCCAGTACTTATCACATTATCAATTAATTACATCAACACATAGGTAGCCAGTCATTGTGAAATCTCAAAGTCGAATATAATCCTATCGTGATAGACACACAGCCACATAGAAAGACACACAATCACATGTCCATGCATACACACAGTTACCATACATCACCACACACATACACGTAACTGGAGGAAAAGGACTGAACACCATAGGTCCAGACTGAATAGCTACAGGATGTGCGAAATATTTCATTTCTTTGCCACAAACCTCGGTGCTCATCATACCCGAATGATTACATCTACATAGGTGGCCACTGATGGAAAAATCTCAAGTAGACTCCTACCACCATAATTACACACATAACCACACAGGAAACACGCGCACACACACATACAGTATGTCCATGCATATACCCACCAATTTCATAAGTTACCACATACATACAAGTAACTGCAGGAAAGGGACCCGACACACGACGTCCACACCGAAGTGTTACATGATAGGCAGACCATAGGATGTCTTTCCAATGCACCTCAGTGCTCACCACATTAACTTGATTTTTAATGTGTCATCAGTACACCTGGTGTGGCTGGAACTAAGCACTTGGCAATGTTTGGTCAAAAGTCATTTGTTAATAGCAGCTCATCAAAGACAAATTTTGGGCCAACCTGCCCGGGCGGGCGCAGCGGGAGGGGCCACCCTTCCTCACAGCGGACGCGTACATCATGTAGGTCGGTATACCGGCGCATATAAACCGCTTACTAGTGCAATGAAATTCCGGTCTTCAGTCCGGTCCCTAAAAATGCGGTTACCGGTAATAGGTCCCGGTCGGGAAACTCCGGTAAACCAACGCGGTCCGCGCTTTTAGACCGGCGAATTGCGGTATTTCGGTCCGCAGTGGGGAAGGGTGGTCCCCTCGAATGCAAGGCTAGAACGCTAAATAATTTCATGAAAACAGGTACACATAGAATTTATATCTGGAGTTTATGACGTTTTTTTCCCGTTAAAGGAAACATTTTATGCTTTTCGACTTATTTTTTTAGGCGTGGAAATTACGTAACTTTACGGCCTTTTTTCACAAAACACTTAAACACCGCGGCCGGACTCGAACCGGCGACCTTCGGCACTCTAGCCCCAACACTGCCGAGGTCGTTAGTTGAATTACAAGGCCAGAACGCTAAAACAGGTACTTTTTTTTAACGTCTCTCTAACAACGTGGTCTTTAGAGACGGGGAATGAATTCGGTCATGGCCTTTTGAAGGTAGCATCCCCGGCATTCACTTGGAGACACACAATTTCATTACCCCTAATTTTGAAATTTGTCCTGGTGGAGGAACATCAAAGAGGCACCGGCTGCGGGATGTAATCAGCCATATGCTATATGGAAGGCTCTAAACAGACTAAGAACTGAAGTGTCCCGATGTAAATATAATATTTAAAAAATGGGGGGTACACTAATGACAACGATCTATGTGAATGTGGTGAGCTTCAGAACCCACAACATCTTCTGATATGCAGGAATCTCCCTGAAACCTGCAATATCGACGACCTTTACACGGCAAACGAGAAGGCCATCAAGATTGCGGAATTCTGGTCACATTCTATATAATTGTGTTTATAGTTAACATTAATTAATTAATGTTATTTGTTTTTTCAACTTGTTATGTCCTGGACACGAGAAATATAAATAAAA
The DNA here is from genome assembly GCA_031002005.1 of Vandiemenella viatica. NCBI lineage: Eukaryota > Metazoa > Arthropoda > Insecta > Orthoptera > Morabidae > Vandiemenella > Vandiemenella viatica. The sequence goes on from JARYHS010006665.1 coordinate 10,589, forward strand.
ATATAAATACCCCTAATTTAATACATCCTTTAAAATACACGGACTGTAGGTGACACTCGTGAGTTATATTATATTGTTCATAATGAAAAAGTGAGTTTGTTTCCCGTCTCTTCGTCGGTGAATTAATTTTTTAATGTCTGCTGCTTCGATGAACGGAATTTATATTAACAACGTGGTCTTTAGAGACGGGGAAGGATGGGAAGGAATTCGGCCATGGCCTTTTGAAGGTAGCATCCCCGGCATTCACCTGGGGGAAACCATGATGCCTGGAAACCTCCGTCCTCCCGAATGAGAGGCAAGAACGCTAAATAATTTCATGAAAACAGGTACACATAGAATTTATATCTGGAGTTTATGACTTTTTTTCCCGTTAAAAGGAAACATTTATGCTTTTCGAGGCGTGGAAATTACGTAACTTTGCGGCTTTTCCACAAAACACTTAAACACCGCGGCCGGACTCGAACCGGCGACCTAGCCCCAACACTGCCGAGGTCGTTTTTAATGTGGACTTTTTTTGTTTTTTAGTAAAATTGCAATGATTTACGCTTAAGAACCGAAGAAATTATTTTACTGTGTGTCGATAGTAGCCAAGATGTTCAGTGCTTGCTTAACAGGACGCTAGGAATACATATTTCGTCACGCATAGTAAACAGAGATAACAGTCGTTGAAACAGTGTACACATTTCGCAAAGCGCGCCGGAAATAATGCCACACATTTCGCAACGCTTAATGGAAAAGCAAATAGTCGAGTGGGTATTTCCGTAGGTGTTGAAACAGTGTACCATTTCACAACGCGCTCATTCCAGAACAGAAATAGCCATTGCCTCAGGGCTTGGGTGGGCGGTGTGGAATATCTGCGCCCAAAGATATTAAGCCCTTGGGAGATGGTGCCATCTGTGCGGCCGATCGGTGAACTAACATATGCGCAAGCCCACCCGGTGTCGCCATCTGTGCGGCTGGTTGAGGAACTAACGTGTGACGTCATACGACCTTGGCCGCCATTGGTCCATTAGAATTTCCCGCTTGGTTTTTACTCAAAGAATCTTAAAAAATGGTAATTATTATATATTTTCATATCTGTAATAAAAAATAATAACAGGCAGGATGAGATGTCTGGGACTTTAAGGATACGTCTTCTGGATGCATCCTGCCAGATTGCCAGTCTGATTATCGTCTACAGGCAGGAAAGAAAGACCAAATCGGCGCGGTCAATAGGAGTGATCGGTCGAAGAAGGATCTGAGGAAACGTCAACAGACAGAAACAGACTGACTATAAACCACTCTGCTGCGTACATAATTTTTTTTTTTTTTAAATCTGACTTTACTGTTTGTCGACGTCGAGATGATTAGAGCCGCGAGAGGATCGGGGATGAGGATCTGGAACAAATTTGGCAATGGAATTTCGAAGCAACCAGCCCAACATTCGCCTGGAGCAAATTTGGGAAGCTATGGAAAACCGAAATCTGGATATCTGATTATTCGAAGCCGCGTTCTTACGGAATGCGAGGCACCAAAGTCATATGAGTTTAGGTGAGTTCTATAATTAAAATCATCATTCTAGATAAACCCAACTTTCACATTGCTGTATCTGTCATTTCTTTCAAACCCTCAAAATTTTTTAGACGTAAAAAAATTTTCGAGTGACCAAAATCGGAAGTGGATAGTATAGTTATAAGGCTTAGAATTAAATCATCGCCACCGCAAAAAAAAAACCAACGACAACGACAACAGCAACCTCAACAACAACAACAACAACAGCAGCAACAACAACAGCAACAACAACAACAACCTCAACAACCTCAACAACAACATCAACTTCAACAACAACAACAAAACCAACCACCACCATTGAGATATGAGGATTATTTGTAGAAAATATTTGTATTTTTTCACATATTTGTATTCATTCTCTGATTGTTACCATCATAAACTAACCGAATACGTTTAAACTAAGGAATCCCCATCCTGGAAGGAAACCAAGCACCTTTGAATGGTGGGTGGAACTCTCCAACCACTATCCTTCACGGAAACTCCGATCAATGTGGCAGGAGGGAATGTCAGAATTGCTTCACCACTTTTTTTTCTCAAACACTCCTCTGAGCGCACCCTGCAATGTCGCGTGAAGGTCACGGTGGAGTGTGTTGTTTGAACGCGCTGTGTCTCATTACCGGCGTGGTGTGAGTGCGGGACGTGACTCGTCGCGTTGGTTATTTCTTTGTTTGCTCGAGCGCACCGGAATAACAAGGCGGCCGCCGCTGGAGCACCCTGGAGGGCGCCTCCAGGGCCCTGGAGCCCCGCCCTCGCTCCTCCACCAGCACCCAAGACAGTCGCGCGCCACGCACGTGTGTACGCCAACCACGCCACGACACTCTGACTAACCCAAACACGGGCACTCCACTGCTAAGTGGTCGA
>JARYHS010006666.1:0-24000 GCA_031002005.1 Vandiemenella viatica
TGCAGACTCGAGCCGCGCATAGCAAGCAGCCGTTCGAACCAACACAATTAGGCCCCACTGCATGCCTTCTTCAGACACGGGGTAACTAGAATAAATACACACTGGACGAAATAGCGGCGAGATACGTGGGGTACCAGATAAAACTCCGGCACGCCGAGATTTTCGTTTGGAACTGGTCTTTCGTCAATTATAAATCGGTATATTCAGTAAATCATGAAAAATTAATTACTTTTTTTTTTTTACATAACCATCTTCTACTAAACAATTTCGTAAGGTTACTCACTCACTTTCTCGCCTCGATAGCTATTAGCTGGATGATGGTGACGTCCACACACCAGTCTTCGCTCGAAAATTAGCGGTTTTAACTTAATTTTATCCATAATTCACTGTATTGATGTGAATGTATTGATCAGACAAAAGGTAGAATGAAAAACAGCCTTCAGTCTGTAACATAACAGTAGCATTCCGCCGACCCGCAAGTAGCGCCGAGTGAGCGCATGACTACATTGTTTAAAAGTCAGTCGTTATCGAGGTTTTGTAGCGGACGGCTCGCGTCGCGTAATGTGAGACGCTATACTAACTGTGTGGGTGTAGCAAGAAGTAAGAAGAAGAATGAACTTGTTTAACCATTGCGACGTATGTTTTAAATTGATTTGAACAGTGGGTTGAGTTACCAGAACAGTGAAGTGTGGCATCGAAAGTAATATAGTGTGGACTGATTTGGATTAAAAACTTTCCTTTTGTTTCTAAGAATCTTGCAATCGACGGATTACGAAGTTTCAATAGCCTTATCATCTAAATTCTGATAGTGGCCAACTGGTTCGATGTGTACTTTATGCTAATAAAAGTGTGGAGAACCGATTTTCATTACTTTTGAAGATTTCTCTTAGTTAGTTATCCTCACACTTTTATCGGACTGGTTTGGACCCTGTCTGGCGACCGGCGGCGACTACGAACTCATTTATCCGGCTTCTGGTGCTGTATGTTAGTAATTAAAACTTTAGCAAGCACGAAGTTCGGTCTACCATAAGTATCAGTTCAACCCAAGAGAGGCAAGTAGTCTTACATGGCGACGAGTGACAGGACTGTGTGGTAGAAATCAGTACTAGGAGGAGAGACAATTTTTCTCAAATCCTAGGAAAACACACAAAAGAAAGAAAAGGAAAACTAGTGATATCAAGACGACGACAATCAAAACAGTGAGTGTCGACAATACCCAAAGGGGCGGAAGAACTCCCACTCGACGAAGGCAGCGCGGCTGGTCAAGGAGCAGCGGGGAAGACATTCTACATTGTTCGGCGCGGAGCTGGGCAGCCGAGACGACGAAGGCGGGAGAAAGAAGAATCGTCGTGCAGAGTCTCCGAAAGCTAAGAACGCGCTGTGCGCTGCTTGTTTGGCTATTTTTGAAGGCTTAAATCCTTTCCTAATTTCTTCTGATAATTTTCCTTTTTTTCTGTGAAATATCGAGGAAGAAAAATCGGACCAGATTTTTCTCTCCTAACTCGACAATACATTTTACTCTCCTTTGTCATCAGGGATGACAGAAGCAGTTAGTTAAATTCCACCTGTAGTTATGCCGATAGTACAACCTTTTGTTTCCTTTTTCTTTAAATGGCATGCTTAGCTAGATAGCTTGCAGCAGCTGGCGCTTCGTGTATAACGGCGTTGTTGTGGTCTGGTTGTCTGATTCGCGGGAAGCGAATTTACAATATTTTTTGATCCAGTTTTCTGTGTAAAATTTATAATCATGCCGGGTACGGAAGGAGACGATAGCCTAAGTCTCGCTGAGGTGGTGGAAATCTTGAGAGCGGAAATGCGTTCACTAAAGTCAGATATGAATATGAATATTGAAATCCAAAATTCCAAGTTAGAAAACCTAAAGTCAGATATTAGTACGAATTCTGAGATTCAAAAGTCCAAGTTGGAAAATTTAACTCTAGACCTTCAGTCAACCACTGAAAGCTTAAAGTCAGACCTTAAGTCAGATATTAGTATAAATACTGAAACCCTAAATTCAAAATTTGCAAACTTAAATTTGGACCTCAAATCAAGTACTGAAATCCTCCATGATAAATTTGAAAAGTTAGATTCAGATCTTAAGTTAAGTACTCAAACCTTTGATTCCAAGCTCGATAATCTAAAAGCTGAGCTAAAGTCTGACGCGGAAATGTTACATTCTAGGTCTCTGAATGAACACAAATCCCAAATAGCAGAATTACGTAAGGATATGGAAGAGTATCGTGCTTTGTGTAATATGCGAGCGGAGGACTTAGCAACCCAGTTTTCCGATTTAAAACAAGAGTTAAAGGGTGAAACTAATAGTTTGCGCCAGGAAACCGACGCCTTGCAAGAACAGTATGCGCAGTTGCAAGAAAAAAGCGATAGTCACTGCCACCGTATAAAGACGATTGAAGGACAGTTCCAAACATTGCAAGAAGGTACCCGACAGGGCTATGCGGAAGTGAAATTTGGGATGAAAGAGATAACTGCAGAGGTGGAACAGCTGGATGAGAAGTTGGAGAAATTAAAAGTGTCAACTGCCGTATTTGTGGATGAAAGAATGAAGGTACAGGCTCCGCTAATTATAAAGCAAGAAGTATTAAAACAAGTGCCGGGTGTAGTGAGAGAAGAATTCTGTAAATACAAAGAAACCGGAAGGGGCACCGTAATTCCTGTTCAATGCTACGACGAAAAGATTGATTGGGAAGAATTTTCGGACCGAAATGGCATCCATCCTGTAAAGTTTATTAAAAATTTCGAAAATTTTCCACCTTTTATGGCTGCTAGTGAGGAGAAGAAAATTAATATGGTAATAAAACATTTAAGAGCAGGACCCCGACTGTGGGCAGAGCAATTAGAGGAGGAATTTTCATCTTTCGAGCAGTTCAAAGAAGATTTCTTGAATCTTTACTGGTCGGCAGAGCGGCAGATCGCCGTAAAATCAGAATTAATGTGCGGTGACCGTTATGACCCGAGAAGAGGATCGCAAACCGATTTTTCATGCGGTGCTATGCATCTTGCCGATACTTAGACCAGCCTCATAGTGAAGAAGAGTATGTACGAATGATTGCGGCTAGGTTACCGGAACAGACACAGCTAATACTTACTAGCCACAAGATCCGCTCCATAAAGGATGCTGTAGATATGCTGGGAAGATTAGATGTACAAGAGCAAAGAATGTACAGAACAAGATACCAGGGACAACATAACACCAATCATTTTCAAAATAACGGATTCAGACAGGAAAACCACCGAAGAGAAGGGAATAAAAATTTTCGGCAAGAACCGGAAAACTCAGGCCGGCAAGACGGAGTTCGAAAGGAAAACATAGAGGAAGGAAAATCTCATAGGCGGTTCCAGAATCATAACTACCGACCGCAAAATGAAGAACATAGGGTAGCAGTGGTTTCAGAAGACAATACCAGACATTTAAACTAGTGCCTGCCACTGAGAAGGCTTCGCCAGCGGCGGAGGCAGAAAAGAGGCCGAATACAGGAAAATAGTATTAGTAAAAGAAGAAAAAATAGGCTTGAGGCGGAAAAGGATCAACCAGAAATATGTCTATATGATACAGTATTTAATAACGAAGTTGAAGAGGAACCGACAAGATACGAAAAAATTTTATTAACCAGTACAAGTGAAGAATTGTGAGCGGATAAACTAGAAGATTTTAAGGAAGGCAATATGGAAATTGAGAATGACGAGTACCAGAAGACTGAAATTAAGTTGATAGAAATCGATGTATCCGGAGAAGAAACAAATAGCGGTAAAGCGAGCCGGGAAGTAATTGAAATGGCACCCCAGCAATATGTCAAAAATAACAGAAGCATGCGCGCGCGTGACAGCAACCAGCGCTCGCGCAACAGTCAATGCGTAAGCACTATAGTAACCTGTGCCAAAAATAAGTTAAAGTGTGCGGCAGCCACGGGCGCAGTAAACAAAGACGGCGGAACATTTTTATCGACTGAAGAGTATTATGGAGGTAATAAGTCAATACCAATGGACTGCGGAGTATATGAAGAAGATGACTGGAAATTAAAGCAACCGCAGATACGTAAAGAAAAGAAGAGAATCGACCGGAAATATATCAAATGGAAGTGGAAAGCTAACGTAATAGCGGTTGGAGATGAGCCCTTCATCTATGGATGTTGGACGAGGATGTCTACTCACTCCGCAATGGTCACGAATAGGGGACACCCTTTATTCCTTATTTTTTCTTAATTTTTTTATTTGGCGTATGCCTATTTACCTCACCGCTTCGGCGAATAAATCCTTGACTTTTCCGGCTAAAGCCAGCGAAATAAATCTACATTTCCAATTACCCTACCCTGCCTGAAATATGCCAAAGCAGCAGCAGCAACAACAGTAGCTTTGTGTAGTGCAGTGTAGTGCGTGAAATGCTTCGACAAAAGTCGTATAGAGGTTAATGACCTCTACCAGTGTCGCAACCGAGGACTCCACCCATAGAGCCTACGGTAGAGGCGAAAATATTATTTTGTTCATGTTGTATATATATGTTCTTTCTTTTCAGTTTTATTTTCTTGAGAGCTGACAGTCTATTTGAGAACTGTGACCACTAAAACTATAACAATTTCATGTGGTTCCTTCGTGTATTTTTTTCTTTATACGTTTTCTTGATGTTGTGTGCCTGTTTTTTTTGTTAAATATGTTAAATGGCTTTGTGTATCTTATGTTAGTAGTTTGGCCACACTCGAGAGTTTGAAACTTGGTATTTGTAAATTTTCTATTTTCTTTTTTTGTAATGATAATTCTTCAGGTTTCTTTTGGAAAAAAACCTGAACAATTATCACAAATTGGTAGTTGGGGAATGTAACATAACAGTAGCATTCCGCCGCTCCGAAATGAGCGCATGACTACATTGTTTAAAGTCAGTCGTTATCGAGGTATGGTAGCGGACGGCTCGCGTCGCGTAATGTGAGACGCTATACTAACTGTGGCGGGGTGTAGCAAGAAGTAAGAAGAATGAATGAACTAGTTTAACCATTGCGACGTATGTTTTAAATTGATTTGAACAGTGGGTTGAGATACCAGAACAGTGAAGTGTGGCATCGAAAGTAATTTAGTGTGGACTGATTTGGATTAATAACTTTCCTTTTTTCTAAGAATCTTGCAATCGACGGATTACGAAGTTTCAATAGCCTTATCATCTAAATTCTGATAGTGGCCAACTGGTTCGATGTGTACTTTATTCTAATAAATGTGTGGAGAACCTATTTTCATTAGTTAATACTTGAAGATTTCTCTTAATTAGTTATCCTCACTTTATCGGACTGGTTTGGACCCTATCTGGCGACCGGCGGCGACTACGAACTCATCTATCCGGCTTCTAGTGCTGTATGTCAGTAATTAAAACTTTAGCAAGCACGAAGTTCGGTATACAGTAAGTAAGTATCATGTCAACCCCAAGAAAGGCAATAGTCTTACAACGGGACATTCCATTTCAGAAATTGTTTGTGAATTCAACACCCCCTCCATCCACAGTGGTAAGAAAGTGCCGTGAATATGTAATTTCCTGCACTACCTCCCACTGTAGACAACGCAGTGGCTGATCCAGATTAGTATGAAGGTACTGTGCAAACTGGTGATGGCAGCATTACTTAGCATTTACTGGAACCACTGGTCAAAATGAATTGACCATTGACTGATTTTATCTATCTTGGGGAGGAAATAGATTAGCAGCAGCTATTGTCAATCTATAAAACTTTCTAAAATGTCACCAAAGTTCAATTTTTTTTTACTAAATCGATCACCAGTTTCCTTTAATATTTTAAGAGTTAATCTTTAACTGCAAAGGAGCAACAGTTTCAAAAAGTTGTTAATAAAAATGAAAGTCCGCAACAAAAATAAATTTCACCAAGTGTACTGTGAAATGAGATAGATCGAGCTGCTGGTATCAGGCTTACAAAGTAGTCTCATACCAATCGTATATCAGACTTAGAACCTCTATGAAGATTGAAGTTTAACTGTAAGAGACACCGTCACAATGAGTACAATATTCACTCATTCATGTTAACAGTTATGAAGGACCAACTTTTCAATGAAACTGTCCAAAATAACCCTAGTAAAATTTGTTAACATCAGTTTATGGAGCAACCAAACCTATTTGCTGTTAAAACTTCACTTGTAACGGAAAATTTGAAATGTTTAGTAGTAGTAATTCACATGGATACTGCACCCAGTTTACCAGACAGGTGTTTCAAAGTTCCATTTCTAACTGAAAATAATCTATCACCAAAAACGGCTTCTTTGAAAATAATTCCAACACTCCACTACCATTACACTAATAATCACAGAGTTTACCTGCTATGCTCAGAATTTGTTAACTGACTATCACCAGCTTCCTAATATATACTCATCTCAAAAGCCTCTAGAACACTTGTGAACCCTCATGGTGAAACACCTTTCCACTGTGAAATACCAAAGTCCCACATTCTCATGTTACCAAAAATCTAACAGATCTTTACCAAACTGTTACAGTTTGCAAATTGAATTATTTCCAGCAGTTTTTCTGATGACATACTTTTTCAAATTCCTACTAGTTTGGTAATTATTTAAGTAGGAGGATTGTAAATGTTTTTTACCTTCCCTTTATTCTAAAACTATTTAATCCCTAATAAAGCGATGATGTCGCTTAACTATCATACCTCGTGCAATCAAATATTTGTAAACCAAATTATAGCTTTAAATAAATTTTCTGCCCATATGATCCTTTTATAAAAAGGATTGTCTTCATTTACTCCTACAAAAATGAAATAAAATAGATGCAGACTAGTGTAATTAAGATGAAATTGTTTTTGTCTAAGGTGTTTCCGAAAACTAAACACCTAGAAACCACAATTGGGACACTATAAATTTCAAACCTTCTCTGCTTTCAAATTTATGACTCATAAATTTCATGTAAATATAAGTATGGAAAATGTGAGTACTCATCGCTTACCACAGGTGACATCAGGATGGTGCAGAAAGAGAAAACGTGAAAATGGAGCAATAGAGAAAATTTCAAGTTTGTAATCCTTTATAAGCAGTAAAAATAATTATGGTCCAAAGGGTGGGAGTCAGAGTGCAACCAACAACTCACCAATAGAGGTGAACAAGCCAAAATCAAATGCATGGGAAAAAATCTGTGTTTTGAAAATTCAAATATAAAAAAATATGTAATGAAAATACAAGGTGTGTGAGAAAAGTAATAAGATTGGTAACACTGTGATCAATCTGGCAACACTGTGTCTATGAGTCTGTGCTAGACCAGTTTGTACATCCCTTCCACATGCTCAGTCCGAGTTTCAACTCCATTCATCCAACACATTATTTTTGACAGCACCATCAGTGAAAATGTGTTTCTGTTGCGTGTTACAAAAATGGAGCATCGGAATTTAGAGCAACATTGTGCAATCAAGTTTTGCATTAAACTTGGGGAATCCGTTAGTGTGACCTTTGAAAAGTTGAAACAGGCCTATGGGGAACATTGCTTATCAAGAGCACAAGTTTGCCACTAGCACAAATTATTTTTGGAAGGCTGAGAAAATGGTGAAGATCAACCTCACTCAGGGAGACCTTCAACTTCAAAAACTGATGAAAATGTTGAGCGTGTGAGAATTTGTTCCCCCGGAACAAACTGTTAACCAAGTGTTTTACAAAGGTGTCCTTGAAAGGCTCAGGAAAAAGAGTGATTCATGTAAGACTAGACATTGCAAACAAGTGGATGCTTCATCATGACAATGCCACATGTCATGGCTTTTCCCATCAGTGAATTTTTTACATCAAAACGCACTCCAGCTGTTTCTGAACCAACCTATTCACATGAGTTAAGTCCTTGTGACCTTTTCCTTCTCCCGCAGTTGAAACATGTCTTAAAAGGACATCATTTTGGAGCTCTGGAGAACATTCAAAAGGCTGTGATCAATCAGTTAACAGCTCTACCAGTTGAAGCCTTCCAGCGCTGCTACCAAGAGTGGAAACAATGACTGTGTATAGCTGCCCAAGAGAAGTACTTTGAAGGGGATAATATTGTTGTTTGAAAAAAAAACTTTGGTAAGTAAATAATCAGCCTCATTATTTTTCTCTCACACCTCATATAAACAAACACTAAGTAAGCAGTAGTTCCTGCAGGACAGAGGAAAGAAAGCAGTGGATAAAGCAAGAGAAGTAAAGGAGATTAAGTCCATGAGAGAGTCTAGGTCCCAGTATGTATTTGTATGTCATTTCCCACTGCTTAAATGTAGAGAAACTGTTGCTAACCAGGAGCATTCTGATAGCATGAACTGTGGAACAATAAAACTACATTGACGCGCTACCTCGGTGGAAAGCCTTAGAAGATTTTATACAATAAAACTATAGTTTTAAAAAACTAAAAAAAGAAAACATACTTTTTGTAGTAATGCAGTACCTCACTTTATTCTTAGCAGTAATCTTTTTTTAGTAAAAAAACCCATTAATATTAGCAATAAAGTGAATAACATCAAAGCCATTATGTGCATATGGCATGCTAATTTCTCCTCTAGTGCTGACGACATTTGTATTATATAAGTAATACGAGATCATATAGAGGCAAGTAGGATAAGTTGTTTCATTGCAGAAATGTATGCAATTTTAAATACAAATACACATCCTAAAACACGCATAAAAGTAAAACGAAATATAGTCCTTGTCAAAATGCACAAAAATTTGATTAAACACTGTACATCTTCATCACTGCCATGCTCAGCAGACATATAAACTGATTTTGACAGAATAGTTTATTTGATTCTCCTGTATATGAAACAACGATTTCAGAAATATTTTTTTTTTTTTTTTTTTTTTTTTTTTTTTTTTTTGTGAAAATCTGAGAAGCAAAGTCCTGTAGGACATGAAGCTCATGTGGTGGGACACATTTTGACAACACCACGTTTATACACATAGAGCTGAACTACTACTGGAATGTGTAAACGTGTTGCAACAGTGCATTAATCATGTGCTGCCATATTGTTGGCTCTGACACAGAGGTTCAATCACATTATAAAACCACACTCGCATTATAAATAGGCTTATTTACACTATAGTAAAGGAATATGAACAGCTATGTCTACTTCCACTTCAAACTTAATAAATACTGGCCCCTGCAGATAAGACTTGTGGTGGACGTCTAGAGACATCATCAGCACTGAGGTACAGTAAGTGTGTTTCCAGATTATTATTGTTTTATTAGAGAAAATGATAATTTTATTTTTAACTCTTTAGTTCAAACTGGAAAAACAAATTAATCATTTGAAGAGGAGATGGAAGGGTGGACCAGGTAAGAGTTTCAATTTACATTAAACATTTTTATTTTCCACTGGTCAGCAGATAATTTTTGGCATTGGTACACAGAAACTAGAAACATTCAAGTTAAAATTTGAATCTCACAAAATAATAAACATTGTCTAAACAGTAAATGCGTGCAAGAAATGATATAACTTTCAGTTATATTTATATACTTACTATCTCGTGACCAATTTCTGTGAGAGGTTGGAGCCACATTTCCTAATATTAGCAAACGTGCAGTATCAACTCCAAACTCTTCAAAGACAGTTTCTGGTTCAACGCCGTTATGTTTTGATTTGCTCATTTTTTCCCATGCAACAACTACTGGTGAACCAGTCTTCTTCTCTGTTGGTTTTGGCCCTAAAAGGAATAATCCCATAATTTCCCCACCACACAATAGTGACAATTTATAAATCACTTTTCATTATTTCCTCACAAGGATAATCAGAAATATTCTTGGCCCTGAATATAAATTCTGACAAGCCTTAAATTACAGTATTTTACTAAAATTTGGTTATAACAAATATTTAAAAAACAAATATTAGTTTCTTACATCATTATGATTATTTCTCATAATAAATATCATACAATAATATGCCATCAATCTATAGTTGAAGCCAAAAACATGCCACACCACCACTGCATATTTAGACTTATGCATAGATAGAAAGGAAGGCTAATACTTTTTATTATTATTATTATTATGGCTGTACACCTCGTCTAGGTCAATTGAGGTGGGAAAGGACTGGGGGGAAGGAACGGGAAGGAATTTGGCTATGGCCTTTTGAAGGAAGCATCCTGGCATTTGCCTGGTGTGATTTGGGGAGACCATGGAAAACTTAAATCTGGATGCCCAGATGGGGATTTGAGCCTGCATCCTCCCGAATGCGAGGCCAGAACTGTTCACCCACCATGCTCAGTAAACACTTACTAAAGTAGAGGAGCAGCAACACACACACACAAATGTACAAGCTCTTCTTTAGCAGACCTACATCACTACAGTTACTGAGATGTGATGCAAGGGACTGGGTTGTTAGGAGTAGAAGGTGCAATTTCCGTAGAGAACAGATTCACAAACTGAGAAACATTTATAGAAATATGCAAGTAAATTGGGTGCATTGTAGCTCAGTGGTAAGTCTCTGACTGAGGACTGAGAGCTTGTCACATTACGACAGTTATCGCACCTGCCAATCTTGATGTAAAATTTGATCAACGAGTGTGAAATCGACTATCGACTGCAACGATCGAGAGTAGTGTCATTGTGTGTGCTATGGCATGAGTTGCGGTAAACGTGAGTGCGGGAAAACGTGATTGTACCAAACTGTAAAGCATCCTCGCGTTAAAGGAAGTCTTCGGACGAGCTACCGCATCGGTTAAGTGCCAAGTGAATATTATGTACATTTAAAGACTGTTAATTGTGTTTGTCGTCCACTACTGTAGGAAGAAATACAGTGTTGTTCCATTGGTGAAAGTTTAAAGAGAGGTCACACTCACGAAGAACAAACAATCTTCGGGAACGATTATTCAGGGCAATCCTTGTTACCTGTTAAGTACAAGAGAAAAATATGGTTTGATGGTCGGGATGTAATTGCTGAAAATCTGTGCAATAAATAGTGTTTTGAGTTTGATATACTTTGAGTGTGTTCGTGCAATAAAGAAACTTTGATAGAACAATTCCAACCCCACCAAACCAGGCGACCATCTTAAAATTATCCCTGAATAATTCCCTGTAGCTTACGAAGTACCAATTGCCAGAAAAACATGGTCAGAACAGAAGACAATAAGTGGTGATAGTGCAATATATTCTAATCATCAGCTTACTTATTATTATTCTAAATATTTAAACAGTATTTCTACAAGCTCTAAAGAGTAAACCTGGTTACTGCTGAAAATCTAATGTCTCTTACTCTGAGCCTAATGCATGGAATCTTGAAACTGTCTCCCCTTGTCAGTAAATTACAATATGTGAATATATGAATTTATGTATCAATATTTGTCTTAACATGTATCCAACTGACACAGATGTAAAATGGAGCTGAAACCATCTGAAACATATCATTATAACTAAATAAGGTCAGCAAAATAATGTTATGTTCAGTCAGATTTTAATGGAAGAATGGCTTGACCCAATATATCATAACTTTGAGGGTCACAGCAATTGTTCTAAGGATATTTTTTTCAGTTTTGCAACAAGAAAACGACTCTGTTTTTGCGGTTTGGAGGCACTCAATGTCTGACTGCCACCGTGGACAGCTATACACTGAAGAGTTAATCTTCAAACAGCAGTAGTTAAACTAAGGATAAAGGAAAATGACTCATCACTCACCAAAGTTGAAGGCAGCGACGGGAGAACACTCTAATATACAATATTTCGGTTATTAAACCTTATTAATGTTGGAGAAAATGAGTCATGAGGCTCGGGAGGTGTGCACACGCCAAAGGTTGCTACATGACTAAGCAGTAGGTATCACACTGTCTAAGCAGATCAAATGTTGTGCTGATTGCATGCTCCAGAGGGTCGATACAGCATGTCATGAGCAGTTATTGTTTAACAATGACACACAGTTCTTACATCTTTCAATGTTTGCCACTTGTAAAGTCCTTTGTTTTATTAAATATTTGGAAATGTAAATTCATTGGTTTCTTGCAGTTCAAGGAAGTTTAGGAAAAATTTAGAAAATGAACCAAGGATTAGATAGAAAAGTTGTTAGTCATCAAAGTTGTGGGAGGAAAGGCTGTGATTACACAAGACAGATATAAATACAAAATACAAGTGCTAATACTTCCATCATCATTCTCTGAATTCACATTATATTTTTGGAAACTTTTAAATTAAACATAAATTCAGATGTAAAATATTCCCTTAATGAGGAACCGTCTACAGCTGCAGCATGGCAACTACAGTTGAAGAATACTGTGCATAAAAAGAGCTCATATTCCACTAGGGTCCAAATTATAAAATTGTTATTACAATATACCCCAGTTTTTAATAATTTTTTGTTTGCTTGATTCTAAAAGTTACTCCATAACCTGAGATGTAACAAATTTCATTCTCCTTTTTTAGTAAATTTCAACATAACTAGTGCAAGTTTCTTAAACTGCCCGAGAAATGAATTAGTTCATATTATTGTGTGTTATGTTTTCAGTGACAACTGTTTAATTTTTACGATACTTTCCCAGTATTAATTTATACAAAACCAAACCGGTACAGCCAGTAATTTTGGTCCTGACATTTGGGAGACTCTGTAGTATATTGAGGGATTTTAGCTAAAGTATATTGTAATTATTACTTGGGATAATTTTTCTCAAGCTACAGAAATGTAATTTAATTCCACCCAACGCAGCAAAGTCCAAGGTTAACAGGTTCTCTGCCGTGAGAAGAGGCCTCCCAACCAAGGTAAATTCAAAAAGCCCTTAGTAAGACGTTTTAAGTGAATAGAACTAATGTCACATGACTTCCCCCACCCTGCTTCTACGCACGAGAGCTCAGTCTAAAGCAGCCCTCGAGCACTCTCTTCGCCGATTCTCAGGATGGATCACGCCACCAGATGGCATGAAGAATTTATTAGGTAAAGGCTGATGCATTTATACCATTCTGCTGGCTTAGAAATAGTGTCCTCAGCGACAGGATTTTATTAGTAAGGATTTTGTTTCAGGAGAGCTATTTTATGCAATATTTTCAAGTTTTATCCAGTGTATTTCTACGTGCTTATTTTTATTCTTTCAACTACATGTTTCACTTGTATCACTGATTCCTGCTCATTACTAGCACTAAGTGAGGACAGAACGTAATTTCTCTGATCCTATAATCACATATCTTCGGTGAAACTGATCGGGGAATGGTTGATCAGAGGCGAATCCAACTTGACTGTAGCGAATCACCGCTCATTCATTACAACTCTAGTTTTGATTCTCCAGTCTGGCACTCCAGATTTTGCCCTTCAATATAGTCTCGTCCTGTTCCTTACATGGGAAATGGATTTTTTTTTTCTTTTTTTTTTTTTTTTCCTCTGCTTAACGTCTCTCTAACAGTGAGGTCTTTAGAGACGGGAAAGGATGGGGGAGGCAAGGAATGGGAAGGAATTCGGCCATGGCCTTTTTTGAAGGAAGCATCCCAGCATTTGCCTGGAGTGATTTGGGAAACCATGGAAAACCCAAAATACTGTGTGACTCAGTCGATCAAGAGAGGGGGGTTAGGGATAGGGAAAAAAGTTACGCTGTGCAACATGGGGGAGCAGAGTGTCCGAGCCAGGTTACGTAGCTTCTAATTCATTTTGTTTGTTACGGTTAAAATAAGGTATGGAATTCACAGCAGCATGTGGATATTTATTTCCATCATTTAATTATCTGTGTATGTATTTTAGATATCCTATATACTGACAATGCCATGCATGCGTGTGACTTGAATGCTGATTGAAATGTTGGGTTGCAAGAGGCTAGCGTATTTGAACTAACCGACTGCCGACAGTGTATTATGCTCTGGAAAACATTAAGCACGTGGTTTCCAAACTCTAATTCACTTAAAGATGTCACATGTGATTTTTCATACTAGTTCTTATTGTTTTGATGTTTAGAAATAAAGCTGTTTCGATTCAGATCACCAGTGTGTGACCACACCGCTTGTTGATAATTCTAATATTGTTATGTCAAGTAAATTCAGTGAATCTAGTACCCACTTAAGAGTAATTACAAGTGGTGTGAAATGAGGCTGTACAATAAATTTTACAATGCTTATCAGAAATTTTCTTTTTTTCAGTATCCAAAATAGTGTCAATGAGTGATGGAAATCTTTTAAGCTTTTCTTCTTAGTTTTTTTTCCCCCCTAAGTGGCAGGTATAGTTTGTTCTATTTTACTACTTAATAAACGATGATGAATGAGTTGAGAAATTTTTTTAGTAATGCCTCAAGGATTCTTTGTTGTACCTGAGAAAGAGGTTTTTAATAATAATAATAGCTGATAAAATTGTGATGGCGCGCCTGCTCCGGTGGCAATCTCCCTATACCCCCTCCGTTTCACCTTCCAACCTACTTTTGCCCTCTACTAATTTT
The DNA here is from genome assembly GCA_031002005.1 of Vandiemenella viatica. Classification (NCBI taxonomy): domain Eukaryota; kingdom Metazoa; phylum Arthropoda; class Insecta; order Orthoptera; family Morabidae; genus Vandiemenella; species Vandiemenella viatica. Next base: position 14,350 of record JARYHS010006666.1, read on the forward strand.
TACTTTAAATTCTTTCAGTGTTTCCAGTAAATTATTCATCACTTCTCTTGGCAATTTATTCCAGTCCCCCACTCCCTTTCCTATGAAAGAAAATTTTCCCACACCCTTATGCCTGAAATCAAGTGCCAGCTTGTGGTCATGGTCAACCTTACCCTTCCAAGCACCTCTCTTAATTTTCCCACCAATACATTTCCATGCTTCATCACCAGTATAGACTTTGTACAGTCCCATGACTCTCTTCACCGTCCTTTTATCCTCCAATGAATCCCACTCCAGCTCCTTCATCATATTAGTTAACGATTGTGTTCTGCGGTAATTTCCATAGACAAACCTGGCAGCCCTCCTCTGCACCCCCTCCAACTCCTGTATTTGATACCCAAAATGTGTATTCCAAACTACACCACCATATTCCAGCAGTGGTCTGGCCAAAGTTTTGTACCCCAATTCCCTTACTTCCCCTCATCACTCTTTCCAACAGGTGAAGGATGTTGAAGTCTTTCCCTACCACCTGTCCAATGTGTCCTGCACAGTTAAGTTTGCTATCAAATGTTATGTCAAGGAATTTACATTTCCAGTCTTCAATAAATAGCTCCTCCCCCACTTTATAATCATAATCAACCTTTAGCTTTTTATCTGTGTACCTAATAAGTTTTGCATTTATCTTCATCTCATATTGACTCACCCAGCTAGTTATACTATCTAGTTAACCCTGCAGCTGCTTACAGTCTTCTATTGTTTTGATCCTTTTATATAACATTATGTCATCTGCAAATAATCCAATTTCTCAAATGATTACGAAGGCTTCCGCGGTCACTGTATGTATTACCTTGGTTCTCCGGGTTGAGCCGCGTCGATTTACTGAAACCTCCGCTATAGTTCTACATTCAGCCGATAGTGGTCATTCAATTTTATTCGATAAGACCAGCGTTATAGCCATTGAAAGCAGATGGTGGCCTAGGCATATAAGAGAAGCGTTAGAAATACAAAAACGGCCGAACAACATTATTGCCAACAATGGTTTGCAACTTGACCATATTTGGTCATACCTGCTCAGGAAAACGCCTACACCGGGCGCGGCGATGTCACCGCAGCAGTTTAGCACTCGCTTCCTGCTACTATATAAGGCAATAGCGGCAACTCACAAGCAGTCCTCTGATGAAAGCCACTGTAATATGGCAGAAACGTTAAAAAAAAAAAAGTTTTAATAAATCGATGCGGCTCTACCCGGAGAACCAAGATAATACAATCTAATTTCTGACCGTAAACCATTAACACAGTCATTCATTAGAATAATGAATAACAATGGTCCCAATACACTACCCTGTGGGAAGAAAGCTGATATTTAATGTAGAAGGGTGGATCAAATATAAATTCAAATACACATTTTTCTTACTTTTCTTTATAGTTTTCCATCTTACCTATCCTCTTCCTCAAACCATAAGGTAATTTTTTTAATTCCAGTATCATAAAAAGTTTGGGGACATGTATGAAAACAATTGCACCTCCTTGTTGGCTGTGAAGCACTGTCCACCGAGAGCTTCTCTGACTGGCGGAAACATATGGAAGTCACAGGGTGACAGGTCCGGGCTGGAAGATGGATGTTTTAGTATAGTCCACTGTGTATTGGCCATTTTTTTATGGTACTGCTGAGATGTGAGGCCTGGTGTTGTCATGGAGAAGCAACACACTTCTGACTGGAATGTTGCAGGTTTTTGACCAACAGGAAACTCTACCTAGCCTAAGGCAACTGCAATAAAAGGCAGCATTAATGTTTCAGCATTCTTGAAGAAATTCAATAAGCATAAAACCTTTATAGCTCCAGAACACAATGTCCAAAACCTTCCTGGCAAACAGCTGAACCTTCTCTTTCACCAGTCCACCTTTGCCAGTCTTCCACCATTTCATACTAGTCCTCTTCAAATCAAAAGTATAATGATGGACCCAAGTCTCATTGCATGCGACAATTTTTTCTGAAAACATATCACATTTCCCCTAGTACCTCATAAAGAGACTCTGAAAGTTTCAAACTTCACGACTTTCTGCTCTGTGCTTAGTAACTTTGAAACCCAATTAAACCTCGTGTCGACATCGAAGTCATCAGAGGTGGGAGAGGATTTGGGGCATCGAACAGGATGGAATTCAGCAATGGCCTTTTGAAGCATCCATCCCTGCACTCACCTGGAATAATTTGGGGAAACAATGAAAAACCAAAATCCGGAAAGTTGGATGGGGATTTGAAACCACATCTTCCTGAATGCAAGGCCAAAGCGTTACCGCACACCCATTACGCTCGATTCATCGAGCTGACACTTTTTTGAATTCCAACTCATAGTGAATGATTGATTGCAGGCTTCAATAGCTGATCTAAAGTTTCTGAAAGATTTTAGGAACAGTTATGAGCCAATTGCCTTTTTAAGTTCTCAAACAACCTTAGCATTCTGTGGTGTGATGCTGGTAAGGAGGCCGGTGCGGTGCAATGCTTTCAACACACCCTTGTCCTTTTTTAAATTTGGTACACCACTGTTTTGCTGAATCTCATGAAAGGGTACTTTACCCAAATTGTGGGAGTAAACAGCACCAAATTTCAGCAGCTTTACATTTTCACTGAGGAGAAAGCAACTGCACACTGTATCTCTGTATTGCACATCATGATTGTTACTGACAATAAGAAGCACACTGCATGCCAACATTATTACTGCCTTCCACGTGATCCTGCTCCACTGATAAAACCATTTTAGACCCGTCACGCCATTGACAGGCCCACAATTTAAAAAGGCTCATCTACATTTGGTCCACCCTCATATGTTTTTGAGCTGGTGACAAGTCAATAAGGAGAAAAGTTCACAGTGATAGGACTGGTGGTCTATGTAGCTGTGGCTGGATAAATTCCTAAATTTTACAATGAGGTCTACTGCAAATGAAGGATCCACATGGCAGTTTATAGGAATCAGAAAATAAGTATTTATGAACCAAGATGATCTTTTTATGGTCTGCCAAAGGGACAGTGGCAGTGGGAGGACTTTGGCTTGAAGGATTCACATTCAGAGAAGGAACATAAGAAGTCATAAGAACAATGAAAGATTTGATTATGGACTTCAGACCAATAGAGTGCTGTGTTATTAATAAGGCACTACAGTCAGTTTTAAGAGGATAATGATGGGCATGAGAAATCTATTCCTGTACAAACAAGATCTGGAAAGTAACAACAGAAAATGATGGATTGTACAGTTTTCTGGCATTCTGTATTCTACCTGAAATTTGTGGGTCTGTAGTTGGCCCAGGTTAAGGGGTAAACTAAAGACGCTAAAGGGAATAGGGAGGACTTCAGGATACATTCAGGCCAGAATTGGATGAAATCATAACCCTGTGAAAGAATACAGTTGATGGATTCAAGGTATAGAAAAAATTTTGGAAAAAGAATTGAACTGTGGCTAGTTATAGCAGCTGTTGGATAATTACTGACCTGTCTGTACTAACTGAGACATAACACTGAAAAGTTGTTTACCTACCAGATCAGTTGGATTATTGTGAAATATAAATTTTTGATTGATACAAGAGCACACTTGGGGAGAAAATAATTATCACAACACACAAAAGTGCTGAGCATGCTCAGGCTACATGGACAGGAACATTTACAATTCGTACAAAGCTGTTGGCAGTGGTCAAATTTAAAAAAATTACTACTTTTTAAGGCATTTCAATAGTTAGGTCACTATAACAGGGAGAGAATTATTGACAATGATCAGGAAAGAAATTGTTCAACAACTTTATGAGGGAATCATTCTAGCTTTTGCCTTATTTCAGAAGATCAAGAAATCTGAAAGATCAGACAGAGAATCAAGCCCAGGTCCTCACAAACAGCAGGAGCAAATGTTACCGCTTACCCACCAGATTTCAAAGCATTGCTGATTATTTTGTTTGATGTGAACGAGGTGGTTGATATGGCACTGAAGAGAGATACATCATCATCAAGTTTGCATTAATGAGGGAATAAGATCAAGAAAAGTACAAAACTTGGTGGAAGTTAAGGCCATCAAGGAAACTCAGAACACTGTTCTGCCCATGTGTCAAGGTAATAAAAATACCATCCATAAATCTGGTTTGTGCTATACAAGTAGTTCTAGAGCAACTTTCTCTAGGGATGTCTGTTCAAGGTGGCTATCTAAACAACATCTTTTGTTCCTCATCAGCTTATAAAAATTTACAAAGCCAACTGTAAACTGTAATCAACACTGTCAGTGCTTACAGAAATGCTTTGTGAACAAAAGTGAGCTTGTCTCTGGGAGTTACAAGTGGCGGTAGAAAAAAATAACATTTAAACAAAAATTCAGGAGGGAAGGAGACCTAAAGAAAAGGAAATAACAGGGCTGCTCCTCTACTTCTTCCTACCCAGCCATAATTTCTTTGATAGTTTAGTTTTGAATTACCATTAAAAATCTCTAATTACACTTGGATGAAGTCACAGCCTAGCTAGTTTTCAAATAAAAGTATTTTCCACTTTCACTGAATTTTTACATGTTGCACTTATTCTTTTAAACAAACATTATCTCTATCTTTGATTTGCATTTATGAAGTTTTATTGAAAACATCTCATGATTAAACACCACTAAAAATTGACTTGTGCTTATGACCATAGGTGGGCACAGTTAATTGAAAAGTTAACTTCATTAATTGTTAATCTGTTACTTAAAAAGTTAGCTTCAATAATCATTAAAGCATTACATTTTCGCAAATTTAACTCAAGTTAAAGTTAACAATTAAAAGTTAACCATCCAAAAGTGGAACTTTTTTTTTTTATGCCTCATCGACGGCTAAGGTCATTAGAGACGGGATGGGACCGGCAACAAGGAACGGGAAGGAATTCAGCCATGGCCTTTTGACGGAAGCATCCCGGCATTCGCCTGGAGTGATTTGGGGGAACCATGGAAAACCCAAATCTGGATGCCCGGACGGGGATTCGAATCCGTGTCCTCCCGAATGCGAGGCCAGAATGTTAACCGTTCACCCACCATGCTTGGTAAAAGTTGAACTGATGTTTATGTATTGTAATAGGTATTACTGCAAGCAGTGCCAAGGTGCTATATACCGTAATGTAAATCAATAATACGTCTACCCAATGACCTTCTGGAAATTGAGTTTTTACTGGGGTTCAACATTTTTACCAGCTTCTCAAACGTTTTGAATTCTTCGATATGTAGTGGAATCATATTGGCAATGAGAATGTTTACAATACATCTGTCTGCACCAGCTTGAAATACTATGGTGCCAGTAGCTATGAAGCCAAATTTTTTATTGACGTAAACTTTTTTTAGCAGATGGAGGTGAAAACAAATTCTACTGAAGTCTACATCAGAAGAAGCCACAGCACTTGAAGAAGGCTTTGATTTATTTTTCTTTTTTCGACGAGTTGGCCCTGCTTTTACTTTTTCTTCAAACTGTTCTTATTTAGATATATGCATCCGCTTTATATGTTGTTTAAGATTATTAAGGCTAGAGCCTCGATTATAGAAAGTAGTCAAACACAGTTTGCAATCAAAAATCAACTGTTCTCCCAGTCTTGATTTAAATGCAACACAATCGCATAAATGTGGTCAAGGATTTTTAATATTCTTGTTGCTATTATTAGTGTTGCTGATTTCACAAACAGATTCAAGAGTTCAGTTTTCTTGACAAAATCAAGTAACAAATGTCAGTTTAATTTGTTTCACTAACGAACACCAAACCAATGCCAACTAGAAAGTAATATTTTCCTGGCAGTAAAAAAAGTTAGATTATAAAAATATCAAAATGAATCACTGATTGAATTAGAAACAAGTAGTGAGTGCAGGTTTGCAGATGAAACTCCAGCTTTCCTGCTCACACCAACACCATGCCTAGCATAATCTTTAAATATGTCTCACACTCGCATTCGCGTTACCTCACTAATTCGTTCGCTATCCGACTCGTCGAACGGTCAAGCATGGTGTGGCACGCAATTCAAACAAACCAAATACGTCAAACACCAATGGAACGGACTAAAGTTAACAGTAGTTCAATTTAACAGAAGTTAAGAAGGTCGTTAATGAATTTGGGGGTCCCTTAAAAGTTAATTTTTTTCAGTTTTGTTAACTTCATTAATTAACGATTAATGAATTAACGGTTTTCTGTCCAACTGTGCTTCTGACTAGGAAGAAAATCAATGTTTTCTTGTTTAAGGAACAGAGTAATGGAAATGTATTTAATGAGGCATGAGAAAGTAGTTATTTTTTTATTATAATTTTTTCTTATAGTTTTATGACTAGTCAATGTAGAAGGTATATGTTGAGGTCTTTAGAGGCAGAAAAGGATTCGGGGCAAAGAATGGAAAGGAATTTGGCTATATCCTTTTGAAGAGACCATACAAGCATGTGGAGTAATTTCAGTAAATTATGGAAAACCAAAATGTGGATGGCTGGAAGGGGATTTGAAACAAAATATTTCAGAATGCGAGGCCAGAGCATTGTCACTCAACCACCATGCTCGGTGGGAAACAAACATGCACAACCAAACTCATAATAAATTTGAGTTTTCCTAAACTGAAAACTAGCCAAATGATGTTTACTTAAATTCTTAATAATTTATAATGTCTTTGAATGCATATCCTAGAGCTACTGTACAATTAGTACCATGGACTATTAAAGTTGGAAGGTTATATTTACCTGAGAAATCAACTTCCATCTCCTGAAGGTATTTTCCAGTTCCCTGCACTCTGTAACTTCTTCCCATCACCATACCTTGTGGAAGAAGTTTTGAGAATGGTTCCTTATGAGGAACAAGATTCACAGAATGCAGAAAATGGTTCATGAAACGTGCATAATATAGGTGGAGTGTAGCTGAAAGATATGCACAAAACAGCATTACGCTTAAGTCTCTTGATAACTATAAACTTGATGGAAAACTAAAGTGATACACAGAGGCAAAGAAAATTACTACAGCTAGTGGAGGTTATTCTTGATTGATATCAAATTATTAATTATTGTTAATTCCCTAAATAATTAGAGGATTTCAGTACAGGTGGTAAAAGATATATGTGAATCTAGTAGGTTATCATTCTTACATAATTTTATTATTTATAGTGCTCTCATTCTTACAGTAATACAGTCATCAAAAATTTAAAGGACTAATATATGACATCAAACAAGTTTATTGAAACTATAACCATCATTTGGCAAAGATAGAGACAAGAGGGTTGTGATTAATAATTAATAATAATAATAACACACACAAAATTTAATATCTTGGATATGAGTCTTTTTTTTCTTCTTTCTACTGGTTTGATGCAATCCCCCATCCTTTCCTATCTTGTGCTAGCATCTTCATGTCTACATACAGGTATCCCTTACAACCCACGTCCTCAATTATCTGCTTCATATATTCTAATTTCTGTCTTCCTCTACAGTTCTTACCTTCAACTGTTCCCTCCAGTAACAAATTAACCAATTCAGCATGTCTCAAAATATGACTTACCAGCCTGTCTCTTCTTTCTGTAAGCTTCTTCCACAAACTTCTTTCCTCACCCATCATTTTGTATTTTGTCTGTCCACATAATTTTCAGCATTCTTCTGTAGCACCAAACTTCAAATTTCTTTCAATTTTCTTACTTTCTTAACATAGTTTTTGGGGAAAGCTGGAAAGTTAATCATGATTGGAACAGATGTGTCTGCCATGGGTTGCAAGGCTGTATGGAAGGGAACATTTGGTATGGAAGGGATGGCAACTGTTAAAACTGTAGGTATTATTGTAAATTTGTTAGTATGAATTGTACAGAGGTATTGTCATAGGAAGATATCCACATCAAGAATGGTGACACAGATGTTGGAATAAGGGTATGTGAAGTTAATGGAATGGCTATTGTTAAGGGAATTGAGAAAATGAGGTGGTGGGCTTTCCTGTGGGTCCAGATTGTAAATATATCATCTATATATCCAAACCACACAAGAGGGCTGAGGAGATATTTCTTCACGAATTGTTCCTCCAGATGGCCCAGTAAGAGGTTAAGATTGGGCCATGCAGGTATCCGTGGCAGTGCTGCAAATCTGATGATAAACTTAGGAATTCAAGGAGATGTCATTTTTGGAAAGGATAAAGTGGACCAGGGATGTGAGAAAGGATGTAATGGGGAGACATTGTGTGAACGTATACCCAGGAAGTGTTGAAGAGGACTGAGGGCCACACAGCGGGGGATTTTAGTGTATAAGGTGGTAATATCAATGCAGACCAGGAATGAGTCTGGAGAGGAACTGTTTGCAGGCTGTTCATTGAATTGAACTTCCAATGATCCAAGGGAAAGCCTAACCAATCCTCAATCACTAGCAGTATCGTTTAACCTCCTGTTTTAGCATCATATCTTCAGGAATATTATGGGATGTTGGCAATGAGTTGTGCAGCTTTAGTGATGGCTAGTTTGTGCAAGAAGGGAAAGTAATGACACTAGTGGCAGACAATCAAAATTAAGCTTGAAGATTCATGAGAAGAAAACTCAAACATTCCACAATTTCATCCCACCAGAAACTGAAAACTTCTTTGCAATCATGGAAAAGCTGCCTTTCTCAGCATTGCCATGTACAGTTTGCGAGCTCCTCACTTAGTGCTCTAAACCCTATCCCTATCATGTGAATTGGCAGTTCAGTAGCAGCTCATGAATGGTTCCACTTGCAGATGTATATGCACCTTTAAATTAACACACACACACACACACACACACCTCCTCTTTCCATATGATTTCCTTCTCAATGACTTAGGGGTCACTTAAAATATTTTGTAATTATGATAGTTTTGTTTACTTCAATTATCACAGTCCTCCTACCCAGCAAGTAATGGGTTATACAGCAACTTTAAACAAATTTCAGGAGCTAATATGTATCTGGGTGCATGGCAATACACCCACGAAGTTGAGTCAATGGCAGCACACCCTACCCTTTTCTCGAAGTGATTCAGGCCATTTTTGTATCTCAATTTTCACTCTTTGTGATGCTACATCTCTAAAATTTCTATTAAAGATAGATATCAGCAACATTAGCAAAAAACCTAAGTTTTGTTTCGTTCCTGTTCTTGATGTGGATGTTATTCATAAGCAAATATCACCAATTTAGTCACTCACTCACTGAAGATCATCAAAACTCTACAGTACTTGCTGTAACTGTCGAAAGCTGAAATTTGATAAACAGATAAAATTTTACCCCTATATTACAAAAAAAAAAAGTCAAACTCATAAATTTCCATATATCTACCCCTAACATGAAATCGCTTTCTACCCTAATAACTTTAAATACCTCAGATTTTTATTATTGACTGAGCTTACTAAGTTTAACTAATGTGCTAAAATTTACTTCCTTCCTTTCCTTATTTTGGAAGTTAGAGAAATTTTTTTTCCGACCATGACACCGCAACTTCAAAATTCCATAGTACTTCCAGTAGTCCTAGAACCAAGTAATTTGTTACATATACATGGTTTCATCCCTAAATCAAAAGAAAAGTCTAATATTAGTGTTTTCACCCATATTTTTTTAATTACAATCCCAAACATGAAAAATTCTGGCACATATTTGCTGGTTAATTACTTTGCTTTGAGTGAAGCTACATGCCAGAGATCAGCAGATTTAACCAACATCTTAAATTTTACTTTATTCCTAT
>JARYHS010006667.1:0-12000 GCA_031002005.1 Vandiemenella viatica
TAGTGTAGCACTAGATCTTTCAAAGGCTTTTGATAGAATGAGCCATAAAATGGTAGTAAATAAGGTAAACATTATTTGAGTGGATGAGAAAGTGATCTACTGGGTAGAAGAATTTGTTAAAGGTAGAAAACAGAAAGTTAAGGTTGGAAATGCAGTATCAAAAGAAGTGGAAGTAAAAATGGGAGTGCCATAGGGTAGCGTATTGGGATCATTGCTATTCATTATTGAAATGAATAATTGTGTTGATTGTTTACTATCAGAAATTAGATTCTTTACAGACGACATAATGCTGTATAAAAGGATCAAAATGGTAGAGGACTGCAAACAGCTGCTGAGTAATCTGGACAGTATATCTAGTTGACTTGGTAAACATGGGATGAAGATAAATGCAAAGAAGAGTCATCTTATTAGATACACAAATAAAAAAACGAAGCCACTAGAACTACTTTCCACTAGCACAACACCATTAGGAGTTGATAATGTCAATGCTGTGTTGAGATGACAGGGAGAAATTGAAAGAACTATCCCAACACAGCATCATCAAGATCCCAAGAACAGCCATTGTAACCATCTCCTGGTTGAAGTTCAATCATGGCTGTTTCGCCTACACCTGAACAAAATAAACATCATTCAAAGCCCCTTATGTAGATGTGACGAGATGAGTATAAGGGACATGGACCATATCTTCTTCGGTTGCAAGAACAGATACAACAGCTCCACAAATTTAATACAAAAGGTGGTGAGATTTGGCTACCTTCCACCCTACAGGGTGTCACATCTCCTGGCGACCAATGACGCCAAGGCCTTCATGCTGTTACACAGATTCCTAAAGGACAGCGAGATGAACATATAAACCTAAGTTTTGTTTGCTTCCCTTTGGCATCCCCTTGTTTACATTGTTAATAATTGAAATATTGACACCATGCAATTAATAACACATACGAAGTTTTGTGATCTAATGATCATGTATATGCAATATAACATTCGTCATTTATGCAATATAATCCTCTCGGGTGTCCAGCCGGATGGTGTTGTATAAACACAACGTTCCGACAGCTAGCTCTGCTGTCTTCTTCAGGTGTCAGATCTCTTCTAGCTGTCACCACCTAGACTGTCAGTCTAGGCGGTGACAGCCAGCTTACCACTGCTAAAAGAAACTGACTTCGCGATTTATGTTATGGCCGTATAGGTGATGTTATAATATACTGTAATCTGTGTAATGGCTACAACGAATGTGTACTATGGAACGAAGCTCCTATTAGTCAACCCATTCTGAAATCAACATCACCAATAACTACTACGGACTTAGATGCTTATAAAGAACTTCACCTGATGTTTCAGCTTGCTGGGCAGCAGTTGACTGACTGCGTACATTGCAGACACTAGGTAAACATGTCTTCAGTACAGAATTTTGAAAACTGATGCTCTGTACAGGGGAGGCTGAAACTAAATAATCCTCATTGGAGCCACTTTGTTTTACACAACCAGATTTCATACTTCATTTTTAAAATAAAAAGTCTGAAAAAAGTTATTAATAACTTACGCCTTCCGACACTTGTACGCAACATTCTCCTAACCCACTTAGCTCACTCAACCACTTCACCCCCGACACCAGAGACAATATAGATATTTAAAAAAAAAAACTATGCTTTAAAAATAATGAGAGAAATATCGACATTAATCGATAGGTACGTGTTACATCAATTTGACCCATCGATAGATTAGTGTCGATTGATTCAATTATACGATAGATCCATAGATCCAAATATGAGACTGACTCCATAGAGGAATATTTCATTTCTCCATGACTGACTCATGGAGGAAGGAATATATGGAGACGAAATAACGCTAAATCTGTGAAACCTCATGAAAAAACTGCTCTCCTACTGCGCATGCGCGGCGGACATCGTAGGAGTACCAAAACATTTTGCTGTTTGCATTGTGTCAGCTGCTGAGTATATTTTATTTTTTAATATTCTATGAGTTTTCTATAATGCCAAGTTGTGCTTTATATGGTTGCACAAACAGACGAGAAAGGAAAAAACCTGGAATAGCGTTTCATAAGTAAGTCACATTGTAATTTTCTTTCTTGAAGTATCTGACAGGTAACTACAACTTTAGGGCCATTCCCTATAAATTTATTCATTACTCTCAATAGGATCATATCGTTCTCAAATTTTTGTTGGTGTAATGTAGACAATTAGTTACTATGTTAATATTTTGCTCCTGAAAAGATAGCCTTATTGTAGACAAGTGTTGAAAATTTAATTTAAGCGGGTCATGTTTACATCGCGACACAGTGAATATGGTATTCTGAATGCTTTACTCACGTTTAAGTTTACACTGAAAGTGTACGATGAAATTAATTGTGATAATTTGTGCTGTGCGAACTACTAAACGTGATGAAATAAACTTTGTTGCCCGAAATGTAGTTCACGATGCATTTCTTGTGTTTAGATGTGTCTACATAGTTTGATTTTGTAGCGGCAATATTAATGGAAATATTGGCAGGTTGAAATGCGCTGTGTACCAGAAGAGAACAAACAATTTATTTGTTATTAGTTGTTAGCTTCTGACTTATGAATGTACTGATTTTGCTAGAAAAAATATATAGGCCACTAACAGTACAATATGTTCTAAGTAAGCTCAGAAACTTTTGAAGTGATAATTTTTTTAAAAGTTCTAAACATTGATATAGGCTATTTTTAAAATTTCAGATATGACTTGTTTCTGATTGTAAATATGTCTACAAATATTTCTAGATTTTGAAATCATTCTTATCAATTACTGAAATAGAATGTGAAAATATAACCTATTTGAACATCAACTAAAATTTAAGGACTGTAGAAATAAACAGTTTGTTATTGAAGCTTATTAAGTTAGTCCGAATTCATCATCAAATATGGATATGGGGAAAGTTTTCTTCTGGTCCAGGCCACATTTCAACCTAACCACGTTAATTTTAAGGTACAATATCTCGAACTAAGCGAGATATCAACAAATTTTATTCTTTAATTTCAGTTTCTTTTATCGAGTTACATAAGAATTCGTCATCAAATTGCGGCGCCACGGTAATCGTTGAATCCCCTCATAACCTAACAACCTCACTTTTGAGACTATATCTCGCGAACTAAGCGAGATATCGAAAATTTTATTCTTTATTTTCGATTTGTATCGTCGTGTTACACAACTATCTATCACCAACTTTGACTTTGGGGACAAGTTTTTCCTGAATTTCAACCAGAAACTCCACTCTTTTGAAAAAGTATATCTCGAGAACTAAGCACGATCTCAAAAAATTTTATTATTCATTTTTGATGTGTCTCGTCGAGTTACATATTAATTCATCATCAAATTCCGGCGCCACGGTTGTCTTATGATTTCCTTGAGGTTTTTGTGCTGATTTCCCGTGTTTCTCCTGCCAAGCAATATGGCGGCCTCCCCTCCCCACTTCTCTCCACCCGGTTTCACTCCAGTATGTGGTGAAGGTCCCTTGCGTCGTCTCCATATATTCTGTCCTCCATGGCCTGACTCTGTGGGATGTGGAAAGTAATCAGTTTACAAATAAACAATTGCATAACAAAATAGAAAAATACTCAATAAGATGTACAGTCAGAACATACGTGTTACATTAATTACGACATCTACATTTACTCATTAATAAACAAATACAGTCTAAACTATTGAATATTCAATAGCTTAGGCCTTATTTATGAATTAATCTTATATCTTTAAACGAGCAATATATATATATATATTGGATGTCGGGAACGGCGCCAACGATTTGGATGAAATTTCATATTTAGATAACATTTTGACTTTTAAAATTATGTAAATAGTGTTCCTCCCTGAAAAAAAAAAAAACAATTTTACAAGATACTAACAATTTTTGCTCTTGGTATCTCGAAACGGCTCGAAAACGTCTCTAACGCCATCTCGTAGATGATTCAGGTACCAGGAAGCTAACTAATATTTTTTTCTTTGGTTTCAAGGAACTTATATTATCTTCAATTGGACCCTGTCGGATCACGCAAAGCCTTAACGATTCAGTTTTCTGAGTTTCCATATAGCTTTCATTTTCTTCTCCGTGGATTCTCTTCCTTTCTTCAGCCCACTTGGTCCCTAGTCTCTTAATGACTTCATTCTCTGGCGGTACTTCCCACTTGTTAATTTTTTCTCTGTATGTTTGTCTATCTACGATTTCTGATGAGTTTATGTGGGCTTTTTCCACATATATTTTTTGATCTCCTGGACCCAGGGCATAGTTTTTAGCTGTTCTATATACATCATAATTTTATGAATCAGTCTTGTTGCTGGAAGTCTGTGGATATGTCCATAAAATCTTAATCTTTGTTTCCTGATGTCTGCCGCGAGGTTTGACAGTGTTTCTATTGTCTTTCGAGATTTAAGTCTATATCCGTCATCTGTTTTTTCTGGGCCAAGAATCTTTCTTATAATTTTGCGTTCTTCTTTCAAAATGCTTTCTAGGTCACCTTTCCTGTGTAGTGTTAAAGTTTCGCTGGTGTACAGGGCTTCAGGTTTGATAACTGTGTTGTAATGTCTGACTTTTGTATATATGGACAAACATTTTTTATTATATATGTTGTAGGTTCTACTGTAGGCTCTTCTAAGTTTTTGCATGCGAACTTTCTGTGCTATTTTCTCTCCTCCTGTGGGTTCGATGTTTTCTCCCAGATACTTGAAATAGGGGACTCTCTCAATTTGTCGATATTTTGTGTTCAGATTTTGAGTGTGGAGTTTTGAACAGAAGGATTTGGTTTTTTGGAACGATATTTGTAAGTCTACTCTCTCAGCGTATTCTTTGAGAGTTTCTATGTGTTTGATTGCTGTGGTTTCATCATCTGATAGTACGGCTAAATCATCTGCGAAGGTTAGGCAGCAAATTTTAATACCATTCTTACGTTGTCCGAGTTGTATAGGTTTCCAATAGTTTTGCTGTTTAAGTTCTTTCTCCCATTCTCGGATGACTTTATCCAGAACAAGGTTGAAGAGTATCGGGGACAGAACGCCGGTATTGATCTGAAACGGTTCAGATATCTCTTCCATGAATTTCACTTTGGAGGTTGTGCCGGTGAGTGTGTGTTTAATGACTTTTCGGGTTTTTGGATCGAGCCCTTGCTCTTCGAGGATGTTGAAGAGAGATTGTAGGTCGATTGAATCATATGCCTTTTTGAAATCTATAAAGGAACAAATGACCGGGCTGTTCCTAAGTGCTTTATATTTTAGTGTAGTTTTTAAATTGAATATTTGTTCTATGCAACTCCGACCGGTGCGGAAGACAGCTTGGTACTAGCCAATTTTGTGGTCGAGTTGCTCTTGTACTCTTTTGAGAAGACATACTGAAAGAATTTTGTATGCAACTTGAAGAAGGGAGATCCGTCGATAGTTGTTGACATCCGTTTTATCTCCCTTCTTTTGTAGTGGGTGAATGAGGGCGCTTTTCCAGTCTTCAGGTAATTTTTCTGTCTGCCAGATCTCTTTAATGATTTGTGTGAGTTCTTTAAGTGAATTAGGTCCAAGATTTTTCAGTAGTTCCGCATTGATGCCATCCTCTCCAGGTGCTTTGTTGTTTTTAAGTTTGAGAATATGCCTGTGGATTTCCTCTTGTGATGGTGGTGGGGATTCCAGATAGGTATAGGTGGGAGTTTCCTTCGGGAATCTTGATGGAGGTTCAGGGCAGTTGAGCAGTTCAAAAAAGTATTTTGACAATTCTCGACAATTTTACTGATTAGTTAGTGCGAGCTTTCCATCCGATTTCCTGAAACATAAGTTTTGAGGAGTATATCCTCGGATTGTTTCTGCGAAAGTTCTATAAAAGTCTCTGGTATTATAGTTGTGGAAATTTTCTTCGATGGAATCCAGTTGTTCCTTCAAGTACTTTCTCTTGGTTTGTCTGATGAACTGGAACACCTGAGAACTGTCTTCAGGCGGAACGGTTACTCCGAGAGGCAGATAGAAAGGGCAATTGAAAGTAAGCCAGGGAAAATTCCAGTCCAAAAGGAAGAAAACGCCCAAGGCCACCGCCTTTCTGCCCTTCCGCCGGAAACACCTCGGGGAAAATCGGCAGAATCCTCGCACGACATGGTATAAAATCTTTCCACCGACCACCAGCTAAAATACGGGACTACCTCCGTTCAGTCAAGGATGATCTTGGCCTAAGAGTTCCGGGGATTTATAGCATACCGTGCGAGTGTGGAAAGACCTACATCGGTCAAACGATCCGCACCTTAGAAAACCGATGTGAAGAACATAAACGCCACCTCCGCTTGGGACAGTATAGCAAATCAGCGATCGCCGAGCACGTGTACGAACATGGCCACAAAGTAGAGTTCAATAACGTTAGGATATTGGCTAGAACATCACATTTTTGGGAATCTGTCATCAAAGAAGCGATCGAAATTCGACTGGCCAACACATTTAACAGAGACAGTGGTCTATGTCTCAGTGAGGCATGGAAACCTGCCTTGGCAAATATCCGCAGAGAACGTTGTACTTCCGTCCAGCTGCCGCCGTAGAGGGTTTCATATTAGATCGGGCTGGAACAAGAACCTTAGCCACGCCCACGGGCAGCCAACCGCCAGTTGGTTGCGGGCCTTGCTCATAGTAAGCCATCGCCGAGGCCACGCGAACATGTATATAAGGAAGAGCGGCACCCGAACCATCTCAGTATCTGTGGGTCAGCCGACCATTACAGATGTCTCTACACCTGAAGAAGACGGCAGAGCCAGCCGTCGAAATATTGTGTTTCCACAACACTATCCGGCGGTACACCCGTGAAGACTACATTGCAGTCATACGCCGGGAAAGTCTTATTTCTTACTTGTCTGATGATTTTCGTCACTTGTTTTCGGATTTCTTGAAAGTGCTGCAAGTTTTCCACTGATTTTTTATTGTTGTATTTAAGAAAAGCTTCTTTGCGTTCCGATAGTGCTTTCTCACATTCTGAATCCAACCAAGGATGTCTCGTATTCTTTTTCAATGGTATTAGTATTTTGGTCTTTTGTGTAATTTTGGTGTGGAATTTTTCCCAGGTATCTGCTTGTTCTTTCTCCCATACTTCTCTCAGGTTAGTTTCCATGATCTTCCTTGTGTCAATTTTCTGTAGGTGTGTTTTTTTCTGATGTATTTTCTTTGGGGTGAATTTCATTTTAATTCTTGTTAAAGAGTGGTCTGTGTCTATGTTTGCCCCTCTGCGGACTTCAACATCATAGACTTCTTTTCGTAGAGGATAAGAAATGGCAATGTGATCAATCTGATATTCACCAAGTTCAGTTATGGTTGATCTCCAGGTCTTTTGTTTTCGTGGATCTTTTCTCAGAGAAGTTGACATGATTTTTAAGTTGCTGTGTTAGCATATTTCAATAAGTCTCGTGCCATTCTTGTTTGTGAATCTGTGGGCGGGATATTTACCAATGGTTTTCCGATATTCTTTTTCTTTCCCGAGTTGTGCATTAAAATCACCAAGTAAGATCTTTGCATCCTCTTTAGGGATTTTTTGTATGACTTTCTCAAGTTTGTCCCAGAATTTTTCAGTTTCTAGTGGTTTATTTTTGTTGTCTACATTTTTTGGTGCGTGGACATTTGTACTTTTTGTTGGCACATTGTGTTTGCATGGTCATGAGACGGTTGTTTATGGGAGAGACCTCTCTAATTGAACTGGTTATGCTTTTGTGTACCATAAAGGCTATTCCCAGTAGTGGGGCACCATTAGTGACTCGTTTTCCTGTTTTACTCTTAAAGATGTGGTAGTTGCCGTAGTCTATTGTGTCTTAATCGGTGAATCGTGTTTCATGGAGCGCTAGTATCTTGATTTTCTGTCGATCTATTTCTGATGTTAGAGTGTGTAGTTTCCCAGGCTAGAGTAGGGTGTTGATGTTTACGGTACCAATGTACGTAGGGGTATTGTATGCAAGTCTACCAGAGAACTCTGACTTTCTCTGTGTTCGAGATCGCCCGGGTTCCCCAGAATCCGAATACCCGGTTGCCGTCCATCGACGGGTGGATTGGTTACCACCTGAGGTAATTTTGTCATTACTCTCACGAATCATCATGGCTTGTGATTAAGATATTTGTCCAGTGTTTCCACTGGGAAGTTAGAACCAGGCATTGTCAGTTCCTGGAACAGAGATGGCAGCCGCACCCACTGTGTGAGCAGACGCTGACCAAGCCGCCGACGGATCCCACAACAGATGCGTCTAGGGTTTTTGTGCTCCCCACATCAAGGATAGTTATTCCACCTTCTTCGCCGTTGGGATTCATAATCCTCATCCACCGTTGAAGCTGTTGACCATCCTGATGGTTCCCCCCAGTTGGTTGACTGTCCCGCCGAAGGGGCTAGATACCACAACCTTGGGACGAGTTTGACTTCACGACTGAGGGGTGAGGGTCAGTTTCACAGAGGTCCGTAAGCATCCATATAATATATGGAAGGTTCCAGGGGGCACGACTAGCACGTGGACTTGGCTTACCCCCCTTATATATTTAAATGAATATTTCTTGTATGCTAGCTGACTCGAGGGAATACTAGCGCTGAATGTTTAATTGTAAAACATTTCAAAAGAAGATATTTAAAATTTGGCTTTGTCAGAAGTGATACTTTATTTGACAAAAACTTCTTAGCAGTTATAATGTAATCATTCAAGAAAACTTAATAGAAAATCGTCTCAACCAAGTTACTCGAACTTAGCCCAGTGAAGACTCAACTGAAGAAAATCCTGACGATTATTTAGGATATTTATTTAACCGACTGCAGTTCTTAAGTGAGTAGGAAAGAAATATATTGAATGTATAACGAATATTTAATTAGTGGGGGGTAAAAGGTGGTTACTGCATTAGCTGTTAAAAAATTCTGACTCCGATCCCGGGTTCAAATTACGGTGGGAGCAAGCATTTTTAAGATTTGTATTTAACCATATGCACTACGGTGGGGCGTTATGTGTTTGGGATTCTACGTTAAATAGTAGGTCCCAGAGAAAAGGAACTGGTCGTCCTTCCTCTGATAGAATTGCTTAATATACTTCCTTCTATCCAATCTAATACTATTATATGAGCAACTCTTGAAAATAGATAAAATGGGGGCTGTACCTCTTTCGGAACCTCGGCGAAATTAATAGTAACCTGTTGAAATTTGGTTTAATTGCTTCTTCAACATGTCCTCTTCACATTGCACGCTCTTGCTTTGCGAAAAAGTCGCTGGAAAAATTAAAAATGCCGAAATATGAGGCTGAGCAACTGTGAAATGCTATCAGCACTGCAAAAATAACAAAAAAATATCGGCACAGGGATCATATCAACCATGGAGGAAGGAAATATATGGAGACGACGCAAGCGACCTTCACCACGCAATGAAGTGAAGCCGGGTGGAGGAGGAGTGGGGGGAGTAGGGAGGCATGGACTAACAAATACAGACACCGCGTATAAGTACAAAAACCTCAAGGGGACTCTAGGATTAACGTAACTTCGCAATCTGCAGATGATTATTGTGTAACTCGATGAGACCATTAAACAATGAAGAATTTTTTTTTTTTGATATCAAGCTTAGTTTTCGAGATATTCTGTCTCAAATGTGAAATGATTTTGGTTGAAATTCAGAAGAAACAATTGGTCAAAGTCAAATTTGATGACGGATTCTTATTTAAAAAGACGAGAGAAATAAAAAATAAAGAATAAAAATTTTCGATATCTCGCCTAGTTCTCGAGATATACTGTATCAAAAGTGAGGTGTCTTGAGTTGAAATGCAGAAGAAACATTTCGCAAAAGTCAAATTTAATGATCGATTCTTATATAACACGACGAGACAAATCGAAAATAAAGAATACAATTTTTCGATATCTTGCTTAGTTTTCGGGATATACTGGGATTGGGTTTATATTCGACCTGGACTAAAAATTAATTCTGCCAAAGTCACAATGAATTACATATTAGACATGCAGAATGGATATTTCAGTTTTTTACTACCACTTGTGGTTAGGTTTAAATGCGGCCTAGACCAGAATAAAAATAGTTATCTTGTTAACATACATCGTAAGCTTAATTGGAAATGGCTGGAAGTAGTTTCCATCGCTATATACGTTTTGTCACTAACTTGGTTCTCACAAAATTACTAACAGTAATAGATAAATTCTTTGTCCCTCATGGAACAACAAAACCATTCTGGTACAGACTGCATTTAGACCTATCCACAATCTCCATTAAACGGTTACAGAATCAAACCATGTAGACATACCCACACACGCGTATTTGAATCGCAAACTGTATTTGCGGTAATATCATTTGCTTCATCAAGATTCCTAGATTGCTTAACATAATTTAACACATTTAATTTCATCATACAGTATAAACTACAACGTGACGAAGGAAAGCGCAATAATAAATTAACTGAACCGCGATGTAAAACACACCCCCTTTAAATCTCATTTTCAACACTCGTTAAAAAGTAATGCTAGTCTATTATGTGCAAAATAGCAATGTATGCTGATTTTCTACACTACACCAACAAAAATTTGAAAACAAAGTCATCCCATTCAGAGCTATGACTAAATATTTATAGACATGCGCCAAAGTTTACATTTCCCACTGGCCACTTCAACAACAATTATTAGAATACAACTTACCTATGAAATGATATTCCTGGTTCTTTCCTCTCTTGCCTATTTGTGCAACCGTATGCAACAAAAGATGGCATTATAAAACACTTATGCACATTACAAAATGAAATAATCAGAACATCAGACACTGTGTGAACTCGGAATTTGTTTGGGTTACAATACCGCTGCTGCAGCCATGCGGGAGAGTTTAGAGCCTGCTTCATGGATTTAACGTCACTTCTCCTCCATATGTTTCCTTCCTTCCTGATATCAACCTAAACAGTTTCGTTTCGTCATAGACGGCCACCCCTCAATACAGATGTCGGACGTCGTTGGCTTGGGCAGACTGGCGAAACAGGAAAGGCGGCAAACTGTGGCGGAACTAACATCAGACTATAATACTGAATAGAGTACAAGTTTGTATGAACACACAGTCAGCTTCTTGACACCTGTAATGCGGGATGGAGGCAACCTGGTGGCGGCTTAATGCTCTAGGAATCATTCACGTGCGCATACAAGGGACCAGTGGAGCTCGTGCAAGGCTCGATGACAGCCAATAAGAATCGTACATTGGTTGCAGACCACGTCCTTGTATACCCCTTCATGACGAACATGTTTCAAAATGGCAGTGGCATTTTTCAGCAATTTAATCCACCATGTCACAAGGCCAGGAGTGTGATGGATTGGTTCGAGGAACACAGTGGCGAATTGCAAATGATGTGCTACAAACCCAATACACCAGATCTGATCCCGATTGAACACATCTCGGATGTGATGAACGTGGCGTCAGAGCTCATCGCCCGCCCCCCCCCACCTCACCAGAATTTATAGGAACTAGGTGACGTATGTGTGCAGATGTGGTACCAACTCCCTCCTGCGTCCTTCCAAGGCCTCATTGCTTCCATGCTAAGAAGCATCGCCGCTATTATTCATGCCAAAGGCGGATATACCGGTTATTAGGTAGGTGTTCAAGATGTTCTGGGTGATCAGTGTATCTGGCTATGAAACAAGTCGTTCAAAAGTCCCAGAAATAGTAGAATAATGGTCTATACGAATTTTCAGAAATACGACTGAAGAGATAGCGACACGATCATCAATAAATATCTGAAGGTGCTATCCGTCATGAAATGACGGAGAATAATGCAAAGGGCAGCATTAGTATCAGTTGAGATAAGATCTAAACTATGGACTTCAATCCAGAAAAGCAGGATCTCTCAACACCGCATCATTTAACAGCCTGGTGGATCCCGCACGACTTTACTCGGATCCTCAATCCGCAAAACGCCTGAAAACACGTATTAGTCTGCTTGGTGTTGCTGTCCTGTCGTCGCTAGCTCGACTCAGGTCTGACGGATGGAGATTTTCACTTGTCCGTACCCTTCCAAATCACAT
>JARYHS010006668.1:0-19742 GCA_031002005.1 Vandiemenella viatica
CGACCATTGGGAGAAAACGCGTCGATCTATACTAATATTATAAATGCGAAAGTAACTCTGTCTGCCTGTCTGTTTGTTACGTTTCTTGGGCTAAACGGCTAATCCGATCTTGATTAACTTTGACAAGTAGGTTCTATTGACACTAGGATAGACATAGGAAACTTTTTTCTATAGAAATAATACATATTGTCATATAATTTTGAACAATTACTGAACAGAGGTAGACAGACGCATGGGATATGTACGTTTCGGCAGTCTCTCCCTGGTTAGCCGTTTGGTGGCTGAGTTGTTAATGCGCTTGCTTACTTATGTTTGGAGCGTGATCTCCGGTTCAAATCCCGGCGAAAGCAAATTTAAAAAAAAAAATTTTTTTTTGATTTCATCAGCCACGCCAGGATAGTCGGTTGGTCGGATTCCATGTTAAACTGTAGATATCACAAATTCAGGGGTGCCTCAGGGGTTCAATGCGTGGCAAATAGTAGGCGGTCTAACAATATCGCATGTGTACACTTTCTTACGATAAATCCATGTCTCAGGCGTTGTTTATCTAGCAGTAAGTGTGTGTATGTGTATGTGTGTGTTTGTGTGTGTGTGTGTGTGTGTGTGTGTGTTTTTCGGTAAAATACAGTTTTAGTAAAGAAATTATGAGAACTTATCGAATTGTGACAGACAGGTGGATGCGTGTGTTAGTGCTCAAGCCGTTCTTCTCGCGCAGTCTGTTAGTGTATGATTTGTTATTAGATTTCGTTTAGAGACAAAACTTATTATTTAGTATAGATGTCGATTTTCTCGGTATTGTACTATTACTATGTGTCTGCCTAAAAGTTCCTGGAACCAGTTTATTTCGTCTTACTTTTTGACAT
Organism: Vandiemenella viatica; assembly: GCA_031002005.1. Lineage (NCBI taxonomy): Eukaryota > Metazoa > Arthropoda > Insecta > Orthoptera > Morabidae > Vandiemenella > Vandiemenella viatica. The sequence continues at coordinate 864 of JARYHS010006668.1, forward strand.
GCCTTGCGGCCGTAAACCTGGCCTCGGGTGTAGCTCTTGTAGAACACAAGTATCTGTTGCTCATACTGATCAAAGAAAAAAAAACTAAGCTGAAATATAGCTGTCCTCAGTTAAACACTCCCCTCTCCCCACATCCACACACCTTCATTTGTTTTCTATTTTTAAATATGTTGGAAAATTTATTGTCTTCATGAGACAGGTTCGACGGTAGAATGATATAGTGATGGCTTTCCTGTCATGTTATGCCGACTCGGTGTTGTCTGAGACAAATCTTACGTTACTAACAGCTTCCTATAACCAATTCTGGTAATGAATTTCTAAGTCCACGCGTACGAAGTGGTTGGTAAACAGCTAGTTTTATATGTATACACATTTCACCTTCAAACATAGCGACATAACAGACCAAAATTTACCACATGCAACACAAGTTGGTAAATTCATCTTTTCTTAAGTTTATCAAACTAAAAACAAAGTTGGCTGTACCATCGTATATACCAGCAAGAACTGAATCTTCAATGTATTTTTCTGTGTTTTTTTCAGACTATTTTTTTTTTTAATTTATTATTATGTTTATTTCGCACTCAAGTTTGACTAATAATACTTCCTTGCATTTGTAAAGTAAATAGGAACGTTAGTTATTCTAGTAAACAAATGAAAATTACTAAAAATTTGAATGACACTTCTCTAGATTATAGAATATTGCGTCTAGCATTTGTCTGTATTTTGTATTTAATGCAACTTCGACACAATTACCTTATAACCGTTCTTAAAAACAACTTCTGTTAAAAACTACCTGCTTCTAAGGATTATAAAAATGACGGGATCGACGCCCATTTCTGGCGCTTAACTTAAAAAAAAAAAAAGAAGAAAAGTACTGGTCATGTACCAGTATGAAAAGTTCGTCATTAATTGGCTTCTAACCCCATAAAAATGACTGCCTGATTACAGATTACAGGCGCATAAATTACGAGGGTGAGTCAAATGAAAACCTTAAATATTATTTATTGTGCAGAAGTGGTACAAAGCTGTATCACTTTTTGACATAATCTCCCCCACGCTCAATGCAAGTCCTCCAGCGCTTACAAAGTGCATAAAAACCTTTAGAAAAAAAATCGTTTGGTAGTCCACGCAACCACTCATACACCGCGTCGCGTACCTCTTCATCAGAACGTTACTTCTTTCCTCCCATTGCTTCTTTGAGTGGTCCAAACATATGGAAATCACTTGGGGCAAGGTCTGGTGAGTATGGTAGATGAGGAAGACACTCAAAATGCAAGTCTGTGATTGTTGCAACTGTTGCATGGGCAGTGTGAGGCCTTGTATTGTCATGTTGCAAAAGGACAACTGATGACAGCAATCCACGCCGCTTTGATTTGATTGCAGGCCGAAGACGATTTTTTAGGAGATCTGTGTATGGTGCACTGTTGACAGTGGTCCCCCTAGGCATGTAATGCTCCAAAATGACGCCTTTTTCGTCCCAAAAGAGAGTCAGCATAACCTTCCCTGCTGATGGTTCTTTTCGAAACTTCTTTGGTTTTGGTGATGAGGAATGGCGCCATTCCTTGCTCGCTATCTTCGTTTCCGGTTGGTGGAAGTGAACCCAGGTTTCGTACCCAGTAATGGTTCTTGCAAGGAAGCCATCACCCACTCATTCAAAGCGCCGAAGAAGTTCTTCACAAGCATCAACACGTCGTTCCCTCATTTCAGCAGTCAGCTTTGGTGACACCCATCTTGCAGACACTTTGTGAAACTAGAGCACATCATACACAACGTGGTGTGCTGAACCATGACTAATCTTTAAAAATGCTGCAATGTCATTCAGTGTCACTCCGCGGTTTTCCATCACTATGGCTTCAACTGCAACAATGTTCTGTGGAGTCACAACTCGTTGTGCCTGACCTGGACGAGGAGCATCTTCCACTGAAGTCACACCATTTCCGAACTTGCTACTTCATTCGTAGAGTTGCTGCTGTGACAAACATGCATCACCGTACTGAACCTTCATTCTTCGATGAATTTCAATAGGTTTCACACCTTCATTACTCAAAAACCGATTAACAGAATGCTGTTCTTCCCTGGTGCAAGTCTCAAGTGGGGCAGCCATCTTTATACTGATACTGCGGCGGTATTTGTGCATCTGCACTATGTTGCCACCTACAGGCCATTCTGCACGCTGCTTGTAGCACGCTTACCAACTTACAGGATAACGGCGCGAAATTTCGATTTTTTTATTACAAATTTAAGGTTTTCATTTGACTCACCCTTGTATATAATTTTTAAAATAACTCATTCCATGTTTTACAAAGACAAATAAAAAAATGTCTGTACGAAAATAAAAGCATTTATCGCGCGTGCTTTAATACATTCACTGCATCATAATATAAACTTTATTCCATATACAGTATTTTTTTACTATAAAAGCCGTCAGAGAATATAATAAAACCATATACATTGAACGAATATAAATAAACAAAAAGCCTCTAATCAAAAAATGCCATTTAAAAATCTCTGGTAACGTGTAACGCTAATACATTCTGCCTATCACGATAGGAAGTTTTACTGAAAAAAAAAAAAGAAACTGACTGCGTTAGTAGCTTACTGTCAGACGATATGTTGTCTGGAAGACAACTCTGTCTGTCTGTCTGATTGTTACGTTTCTTGGGCTAAACGGCTAATCCGATCTTGATTAAATTTGATAAGGAGGTGCTATTTGACATTTGGATAGACTTTTTTCTATAGAAATAATACAATATTGTCATTTAATTTTGAACAATTACTGAACAGAGGTAGACAGACGCATAAGATATGTACGTTTCGGTAGTCTCTTGCTAGTTAGGCGTTTGGTAGCTCAGTGGTTAATGCGCTTGCTTACTTATGTTTGGAGCGTGATCTCCGGTTCAAATCCGGGGAAAAGCAAAAAAACTTTTTGATTTCATCAGCCACCAGGACAGTCGGTTGTTCGGATTCCATGTTAAACTGTAGATATCACAAATTCAGGGGTGCTCAGGGGTTCAATGCGTGGCAAATAGTAGGCGGTCTAACAATGTCGCATGTGTACACTTTCTTACGATATATCGATCTCAGGCGTTGTTTTTCAAGCAGTAAGTGTGTGTGTGTGTGTGTGTGTGTGTGTTTTCGGTAAAAATACAGTTTTAGTAAAGAAATTATGAGAACTTATCGAATGTGACAGCAGGTGGGATGCGTGTGTTAGTGCTCAAGCCTGTGCTTCTCACGCAGTTCTGTTAGTGTTATGATTTGTTACTAATTTCGTTTTAGAGACAAAACTTTATTTAGTATAGATGTCGATTTTCTCTGCATTATAATATTGCTTGTGTCTGCTAAAAGTTCCTGGCACCAGTTTTATTTCGTCTTATTTTTTGACTGCCTTGCGGCCGTAACCTGCCTCGGGTGTAGCTCTTGTAGAACAAATATCTGTTGCTCATACGATTAAAGAAAAGAAAAAACTATGCTGAAATAAGCTCTCCTCAGTTAAACTCCCCTCCTCCCTCACTCCCCACATCCCAGACCCTTCATTTGTTTTCTGTTTTTAATATATGTTGGAAAATTGATTGTCTTCATGAGACAGGTTGGACTGGTAGATGATATAGTGAGGCTTTTGCCCATATTATGCCGATCGGTGTTGTCTGAGACAAATCTTACGTTACTAACAGCTTCCTATCCATTCTGGTAATGAAATTTTCTAAGTCCACGTGGACGAAGTGGTGGGTAACAGCTAGTTTTATTATGTAACACATTTCACCTTCAAACTTAGCGACAACATAACAAAATTTACCACATGCAACACAAGTTGGTAATTCATCTTTTCTTAAGTTTATCAAACTAAAACAAAGTTGGCTGTACCATCGTATATACCAGCAAGAACTGAATCTTCAATGTATTTTTCTGTGTTCTTTTTTTTTATTTATTTATTTATTTCGCACTCAAGTTGGACTAATAATACTTTCCTTGCATTTGTAAAGTAAATGGAACGTTATCCAAGTTATTCTATTAAACAATGAAATTACTAAAAATTTGAATGTTCTCTAGATTATAGAATATTGCGTCTAGCATTTGTCTGTATTTTGTATTTAATGCAACTTCGACACAATTACCTTATAACCGTTCTTAAAAACAACTTCTGTTAAAAACTACCTGCTTCTAAGGATTATAAAAATGACGGGATCGACGCCCATTTCTGGCGCTTAACTTTGAAAAACAAAAAAAAAATAAACTTATTTAGAAAAAAATAAAGTTTCTTTTGAAGAGGAAAATAAAAAGTCTGTAAAGGAAAAAAAGTTTGTTTATTGCCTTAAATACATAAATTTTTGGACTTACTGCAGTAGCTATTAATTATTGGTTTCATTTCAGTGTTACAGCTGGAGCCACATTCTACATCTAGTATAACTAAAAAAGAAACTCCTTTTTAAATTTATGGACGCTCTGTTTCTCCTTTCCCACCATCTTGCATTTATTTCATTTCATCATTAGCACTAACATGTCGTTTGGAAATTAATTGAATTGTATAGTTTACCAAAATAAATTGTTTCCGCATACTTTATGGTTCTGTTCAGAAATAATGGCGATCGGACAAGAGTCGGCTGGAGTACAACAATATGAATGGTCCGCCATTATTGCGATAATTACATAGATCAAAGGATGTGAGCGAGCAAAAAATCGCTGGCCGATAGGTACGTTTTCTTGCAAGAGGTTGTGAAACTACCAGACGAATGTTCAGTTACATGTGTCGTATATTTTATTCGAAATAAAGTATTTTCACATACTTTATTTGTAGGAAAAAGTATAACGGCCTAAAATAAAATATGATACTTTATAATACAGTATGGTTGGCAATGCTAACCTCACGTGCCCTCTATCATCACAAAGACACGAGAAATAAGGCATTTTAGGTGTAATCTGCTGGAAATTCCAGAAATCTTCACCATCCAACTCATCTAAGAGTCTAAAGTGACTGAACATATGCCTTTGTAAATATAATTGCTTGGCACACGTCTTTTTTTTTTTTTTTTTTTCTTTTTCCTAGGCTTTTCGTTCAATGTCAAAACGTCAGGGTTGCACCAAGAATTTTTGATTTCGATAAATATGGAGCCATACATATTTAATTTAAATATTAGAACTTTAATGAAATTTGTAACTAACTAATTTTATTACTAGTATTACTATTGAATTGAACGTGCAGATCATGACGGATATAAGCGTGGTGGTAGGCCACTAGTATGGTATAACTAGATCGGGCCGGTCGACGGGTCGTCTAAATGCAACACTCAGTCGACGGGAGGAAAGTGAAATCGGGAATGGGACAGGGTGATCGGGAATGTGTCGTCTAAATGGGCCTTAAAGGAGACTCAAGATCAGGTAGGGACATGGGCGAGCTATGGAAAAGTGAGGACGCGGGGGGCGAGCCATCATTCGGGCGACTGTCATTGCGGTGACGGTACAGACCAGTATTGGCAAAGTGCAGCTCGACCTTCACACGTTAGCAACTGATACACAAACTGGCACAAATTAAAATCCCAACCCCCAGACGGTGTTGTGATAAATGAATGAAATTTGGCCCAAAGTATACCCACATGAAGAGTATTAAATGATTAAAAATTGAAAGTTTTATATATAATAGTATGAGAATTACGGGGCTATTTACTATGTAAATTGCTATGTGTGTTTTTTTTTTTGTGTATAAGTGGCGAACAGTGTGGTGTAACATGGCGCTTTGTTGTCCACAAAGTTCTTGTTGGCCAAGTATGCCAAGGTGAAGAGTGACAACCGTTTATACCCAAATGTCTAACTGTGAGAGAGATCGGAGAATTGGCGTGTTTTAAAAGGGTGCTTCATATCTTGAAATCTCCAGGACTGGCCATAGTGCAATGTCATATACAGACTTGTTACACAGTAATAATCGACTACATGTTCGCAGGCGTAGCAGAGAAATGGCTTACCTGATATGATTTCAGAATGTCACACAAGTGTAGCCACTGGTGTCATGTTTTGGCGGCAATCAGTTTCAACAGCATGACTGAGTTGGCTGCTGTTGAAGGCAAAATGACAGCCCACCACTTTGTGGACGTGGTGCTGCATCTTATTGTGATACCCTACATGTTCACCAGCCAAATTGATTCTTCCAACAAAATAATTCCCGTTCTTATACTGTGGCCATTACAACACAAGCCTTGCAAGGGTTTATGATCACAATTTTGACAGCACGTTCCCCAGATTTGTCCCCAAAAGAGCATGTCTGGCCTGCCAGGAGTACACACATTATATCACATCGTCACCCAGCACAAACTGTGCAACAGCTTACTGCAAGACACATGCAGGCATAGAGAGACATACCCCAAGAAGATATCCGAACACTTATCGATTCAATGCCGGCAAGGATCCACGAATGTATTGGTGCCCAAGGTGAGTGCATTTTTCACTGACAACTGTATCTAAACTCCTTATCCATTTCCATTTGTTATCATTTCTTCTGGGTATGCCCCTGGATATATCTTCCAAGTTTCCTAAAATTCTACCATTCTTGTATGCATGTTGAGTTTTTAATTTCCTCTAGTGAACTATGGCATGAACATAAGATTCCACTATCCATTTTTTTTTTTTTTTTAAGTCATTACAGTATAGTCAGGGAAGCAATTCTACATTAAGTTCCTTCATAAAAATAGAAGAATAAATAAAATATAAAAACAACGTAATTAAAAAAAACAACGGGTCAGGTAATATAGGAACATGCCTTTGTGATATCTGCCGTCTTTACATGAAGTACTTAACAAGAGAAGTATTTTACTCCCCGCCTAAGACAAACATAGCTACAGACTCCTAAATATGACATTGTATGTATCGAAGACCATCTCCACGTGTAAATTTTGGATTTCTAGCATATAAGTAAAGATGTAAACGGCTCAAATGTTTGTTCAGTTTATGATTAAAGCTAAATTTTGTTGAGAAACAGAAGTTTGACATCCCTGTCGATTTAAGGAACCCGCAAAAATTTAGGTTCCTGTATTTGGCAGAGAGGTTACTCATAATAGAAATTTTCTTCTTCTCTGTATTTATTATGGAAAATTCTTAGAGAATCATACGCTTATTTATTTCATCGCGATGATATTTGCATATTCTCGATCAGTGGAAATCATAGCAAACTTACGTGAACCTAGAATTTAAGTGCTTACTAAGGTTCCGACTGTTTTAAACACATGCTCTACAAAAACTGATTACCAACGAGAGATGATACCCCCAATGAACATGACCGTTCGGATTGACTTGAAACCTGGCAGTATTGTTAGTTTATTGCACAGTTTTCTGAATCATCTTGTTTGCATAAACTCCAACGTGATGCGATTTCATGTTTAGTAAAGGTGCACTGTCGACAATAGGTAGGTTCGAGTAGTGTAAATCGGATACTGTGAAATGTACTAAATTTATCCAACACGAATCTGTCATACAATAAATTAAAAAATTACTAGAAAATACTTCAAAGGCATATGTAACTCTTAGCATGAAAGCTAATGGAATTCTAAATAAGCAAAACAATTTTTTTAAAAATTGAATTTCATGGCACGCTTAAAATGTCCGAGTTTAATTGATGACTGGACATTGGAAGTGGAAGCCTAGACTGCACGTATTATGACATTAGAGTTGGTGTAATGCACCCTCAACCACCCACTTTTAGTGAATCGCGGAGTAATAATAATACGCTAGTTTGCTATTTAACTCATACTATATATACCGCCGCTTCTAACAAACCAAACAGAGTGGCGGATGGCAAGCACAACAATCTCCTGTGTTTGTTGGAGCTACAGAGCGATGCCTTCTTTGTAAGCGCACAGTGTTGCCAGTAATTGTACTCTATTGTAATGAAAGAGCCCCCTGGATCGCATTTGATAAAGCGTTACATCGACTTAAAAACAAATATTCAAAACAATAAAAGTAGAAGAGTTTCGACACCAAAGGATAAAAGAAGTCTATCAAAAATATTTTTTTTTTGGATTACACTAATTTCGATTACTATTTTTGAAATGTGGGCGTCACCCCCAAACGGGTGACACTCGGGGTGGTTTTCAAGCAGGCAGTCGAGGCGAGAAGAGCTCCGTGATGGGCAGCGAACTATGAGGCTAGGGATTTTGAAGATTTTTAGTAGTGGTGAAATGGGGAACTTAGAAAATTTCAATTTGTTATAAACTGTATATAAGCAATCAGGACAGTGGACTCTGATGCTAGTCCGAGATGCCATAGAATGATCTTTCAAATTTGTGGCAATTTGCTGAAAGTTTGCAATCAGTGTGTGTGAGTGACATCAACCTGCAATCTGAATTCAACAAGAATATAGTATTGATGCCTTATCTTTCTGGTACCAGCACTTATACAGAATTCAAGAATATAAACTTTGTCTAACCAGGTACTGTTTTACTCCATAAACCTTTATCTCTTTGGGGAATTACGAGGGATTGGCGGCCGAATAACAAACCAATGCAAGCATCATTTAAAGATACAACAACACGATCAAGTTCTGCCCTAAAGCAGCAGCAACAACAACAGTATTTCTGGATGTATTTTATTTATGTTTGGTCTGAAGAAATTTCTTCAAGAAACCATGAACATCCCTTTCTGAAAGTGTTGCAAGGATAGGGTATTACTTGTAAGAAAGAAGCTTATGCTTGGTGTTCTGCATAAAGCTGGAATCTTAGTTCTGACCGTGCGTAGCCTAGGATGTTACAGTTCTGACTGACCTGGCCATCACATAGCTTATTTAACCAAAAGCTACGGAAAGGTATAAGTTCAAATGATGTTCACTAGTCCATTCTTGTTAGATAACTATATTCTTCAAAATTTTATAAAGTCAGAAAACTGCACAGGCAATCAGACAATTTTACCAAAGAAATGTTTTTGCATGATTAACCGTTTCAGCCAGACCACACCCCAATAGTTCAAGGAATCAAATCACTAGTTGAAGAAAGTTCGTCACACGCTCCCATTGTTCAATAGTTTAGTTAACTTCGAACAATCCCGAGGTCCCACTTGGCGAAATACTAATTTCAACTCCACATTATAATAAAACTGAGTGATCTACGCTGCATGTTAGCGAGCCTAAGGTTTTCAAAGCTAACTGCTAGAGACTACATCTTGTCACTCGCACTGTTCCTAGCCGACTGAGCTACATGTTATCGAGTTCGCGGTTCTTGGCAGACTGAGGCCAACTAACTGAACGTACTCGTCTATATCACCTCGCGCTCCCTGCTTCTCGAAGGTTCCATGGTGACTGCTCTCTCACGAACCGTGGGAACGGATTCTTTTCCTCATTCACATGGATAGATCCTGGGAGGCTGATCAGATATCAAATCGCACATCAGAAGAAGTTTCGTCATGAAATTGATCTTGACTACAAAAATAATTCAATCACTCTAAAATTTTACAAATGGCTAGATCTTTTGGCAAACATTATTTTTCATTATTATACAAAAATTTTTTAACATTAATACTTTAGCCAAAAATAAATAATTTAAATATGAACTTCCACTCCAGGCGAATGAATGCTGAAAACTAATGTAACAGAAAATACTATCTTGAAAGCTATAAAAACCTGATTCCTATCTTGAATTATCATAGAAACTAATTTCAGAAATGAGATGCACTACTCGTATTCAATCTAACTCTTGGTTCTAAGAATAAAATTTTGTTACGCAGTTACAAAATTTAATAGATAGCTTACATACTTCATAGTCATTGACCAACTGTTTATTATATACAATTGGTAGGAGGTCAAATTGCAATCTTAAAGTGGTCTCCCAAATCTCACATCTGCTGTGTAATTTCAGGAAATTTTATTTTTTGATGTATAATAAAACTCAATTATTGGAAAGAATTCAAAATTGTATTTTGCCATCATCTGAGGTTGTGGTGAAATGGTGTATTGGTTGGCTTTTGCGACTGCGGCAAACATTTAAAATTTTGTTCTCTGTACAGTCTATAAGTTGGTGAATTTTCATGAAAATGTTTGGGGTGACACTGGTAAGTATTAATAGATACGTACAAAAGAATGAAGATGTTTCTTCAGTTGTAGGGAAAGCAAATTGTAGACATGTTGTATACAAGGCAGGGACAAAAGGTTCCAAGAATTGTCATGTACTGTCAACCAGTTGTTTGCCAGAAGTGAAATTTTTGTTTGGGCAACACTACTGTGGAAGGTGCTGTGCTGTGCTTTGGAAATTTGTAGTTGGTTTCCTGCGTGCAGTCCATGATATTTTAGACGTAGTTTCTTCGTCTTTAGAGCAGCGTGGCAATATCAAATTCTGTGTGTTGCTGGAGAAATCACCCTCGGAGACACTTGAGATGCTGAAGAAAGCATACGGTAACTGTGATGAAGAAAACGGCAGTTTACGAGTGGCACAAGCATTTTTGTGACAGTTGCACATCAATTGAAGGTGACGTTCAGACTGGGCGACCTTCTACTTCCATGACAGATGAGAATGTTGAGCCCATTTGACAACTTGTGCATTAAGACAGGCAAACAACCATCAATATAATTGCCGCCGAAGTAGTATTTCACATGGGAGTGTTCACAGCATTCTTCATATTGATTTGAACATGCATTCTGTTTCTTCCACATGGTTCTGAAAATGTTATCTCCTGAGCTAAAAGAAATGAGTGACCATGTCCAGGGACTTGATTGAAGTGGCTGATGCAGATTACAGCTTCCTGCACAAAATTGTAACAGATGATGAGACTTGGTGCTTTCTTTACAACCCTCAGATGAAATGCCAGTCTGCTGAATGGAAGTCAAAAACATCACCAAAAAAGCAAACATTTTGCTTGTACAGAAGCCAGGTAAAGTAATGTTGGAGGTGTTTTTGATTACTGGGGCTTCATTCATTATGAATTTATTCCAGAAGGGAAAACAGTCATCAAAGAATTGTACACAGAGATCTTAAAATGGTTACGAGATGTGATTCGACGAAAAGACTTGAACAATGGGCAGGGAATGATAGGTTTTTTTTTTTTTTTTTTGCATGACAATGACCTGTCACATCGATCCATAATGGTGAAACAACAACTTGCCAAAAACAATGTTACCAGTCTGGAACATCCTCCATATTCTCCCGATCTTGCACCACCGGACTTTTACCTGTTTCCATGGCTGAAATTGACATTAAAGAGATAACATTTTGCTGATTTGTTAGAAGTGACTGAAAATGTGACAATGTGGCTAAAAGAACTTTTGAAAAACGGCTTTCAGTAGTGTTTCCAACATTTGTATGAATGGTGGAATAAGTATTTAGAAGCAGTAGGAGAGTTTTTAGAAGGAAAATAAGGTAAAAATGTTATACACACTTTCAATAAATTTTTATTAACGAATCCCGGGATTTTTTTGACCCTACCTGGTATGTTGATTTTTAAAAAGAAATTAGATGGATTACAAAGACAGCTTACAGACTTTCAGTATATCAGTTCTTAGAAAGTACTAGAATGGTTATAATGAAGATATTCAGTATGTTCATTGATAGGCTGTTTCATTATTTTCAAAATGTTTTAATGTTTTGAATTTCAGATTGAAGTTCTTAATAGTGTGTTGAAGACACATAGTAGGCTTAATGGGATATGGTAATATATTACATTCTTAGTGTGTGAAAAGTTGGTCAAACACAGGGACTAAGAAAGAAATAACATGCTGAATGACATTTATTATATTTGGACCAATAAAATGTTATTAGTTGCTGATGTTGAGAAACATTGACATAGACATCTGGAATTCAGTACAGTAACTGATCACTTTCTGATTAAATTTTCAGCGGTGGGTATAGTACATTAATTGGGAAGAGGGGAACAGTAGTGCCATCATAACACTTTTCACCAGGTATGCAGAACTGTTTGCTTTTGATTTTTCTGCTTAAAAGGTTCATAGTAGCATTTTGAAAAAAAAAAAAAAAAATTAAAGTTTTTTGTTTTTTTTTTGTTTTTTTGTTTTTTTTTTTTTAACCACGCAAATTGCATAATTGTTCACAATTATGCTGATAATGTTTGTTACAATGGTAGCTGACTCAGTTTTGTGAACTTTGTTGTGTTCATATACTCATTACAATTATGTAGGCTGTCATTCAGCTGCAGCTCTTTTCTTACACCTGTTTTTATTTTCTAGCTGATTGACTTAGCATGATTGATTATTGAAATTATTAATTATTTAAACAACCATTTCTGCAACGATAGTTTGATTATTTCAGTAAACAATAATACAATATTTTTTTTACAATAAATGTTGACTGTGAATGTTGCATTTTAACAGTTACAGTTGGCTGCCTAGTTTTACATCAGAGGTATAAGCGACGCCATGCACATTATCTATCACTGGTTCAGGAAATCAGTGGTACAGATGCTCAGGGTTTGAGCATGAACAATGACCCTGCTGCACCAGATACATCTGTGCATTCTACAATGGTAAGTTGTGTTACATCTAACTGGGTTATTCCATCTTTTTCCCACTTCAAAGGAAATGGTAGTCTAGCCCACCCTGATACTTGACTCAGAAAAAAATATTTGTATTATTATTGTATTTGCACTTCTCAATCCATATGACTCAACAATGTTCATGAATAAAACAGGTAAATAGGTAAATGTACTCTTATGTTAAAAAAGGCTGTTTTTACATATTAGAGAGAGAGAGAGAGAGAGAGAGAAAATTACTCAGAGGGAATTGACCAAACTGTTTGAAAATTGGATAGTTTCTGCATCATAGAACCTGTCAGATTGAATTGCTCTATACCATACTGCACTTACTTTGCCTTTAGGGAATATCCTTATCACCGTGTGTTTCTGGTAATATTAGGGCATTTTAGGATGGGAGCTTGTAACTGTTGCATATTTATTAAGTGTGGCTAAATTGCGATTAACAGAATATGTATTCAAGAAAACAAGGAAACGGAAAGAGTGGAAACATGAAGTACATTGGTGCCTTCACAAAGCTGGTTGGTCAGTTGACTGTATTGCTGAGTATCAGTCATATTAATATTACCACTGAACTCTGTAACTATTGACTAAGTTTACTTGCACATTTCCGTACAAATAAATAATTATGTTCATAGAATATTAAAAAATTTTTTAACAGCATATCAGCTTTTATAAAGTTTGATCTTACCAAGGATTCATAGACACTTTAAAAGATAGTAAGTGGTAACCGTTGACTAGACCTATTCTTGTTTTAGTGGATATGACCAGAGATTGTTTGTAGAGGCATCCTTGCAAGCATCAATTTCCCCCTCCCCCTTTCTTCAGGTATCATGTGAGTAGAAGGCCTGTTCTTTTGTACAGTGACTTAAAATTCTAAATCACCTTTAGTAATCACTGTTGGCTGATTAATAAATGTGTTCTTAACCATCCACCATCGTACAAATGAGCATTAACACTCTGACCTTGCGTTTGGCCATCCAGATTTTGGTTTTCCATGGTTTCCAGGCAAATGTCAGGCTAGTTCCTTCCCATTCCTTTCCTGCCACTAATGACCTTGATGCCAATGAGGCATAAAGTCATAGTGAAAAAAAGTAAGATTTGTAGAAATGGAAGAACATTCCAAGACACATTAGTTGTTGCAGTTGTGTAATAAAATAAAACAAAATGCAATATATTATGAAATCCCCATCACTAAATGTAACTTTTAATCTCTTCCTTCATACTACTTTTCACCATTCCTTTTGCTGGATCCAAGTATTGTTTTCATTATAGAATGTCCTTTATTTTTTAAGTGTACTGTGCAGGCATTATTTGTTTTAAGCATGTTATTTTTAACAGAGTTCAAAAAAGGAGGAGGTTCTCAATTCGTCTTTAATTTTTTTTCATGTATGTTCAGCGATATCTTCGCCAATTTTGAACTGATTTAAATGAAATTTTTGTAGTGGATAGGGTATAACTCCAAAGTGGTCCCAAACGAATTTCATTGAGAAACCACCTCTTCTACTCCATTACACCCCTTAATTTTTACAGAAACTCCACATTTTTAATCCAATGTCGATGGAACTTTGGACATGTATAGTCAAAAATAAAGAGAGAAATACTGTCAACTTTTGGTTTCAAAAAACTGAACCCCTCTCCCCTTATCCATCCCCTTAATTTTTGTCAGTGTTCTTTATACAAAGCTACAGTTGACACCATTTAACTGATATCCATTAAAGTTGGCAATTACATGTCATTTTTCATGGAGAAGGTTTCTGACCCCAAAAAAAAAGTATCCCATCTCCCCCTTTACACCCCTTAATTTCTTATCTAATTTTGATTGAACTTTGCACATCTATACTCTAAAATAAAGAGAAAAAGCCTCCCTCCTTCCACCCCTTAATTTTTGTCAATGTCCTTTATAAAAAGCTACAGTCGACACCGTTTGACTGATTATCATGAAAGTTGGTGGTAGATGGCGCTTATATGAATTTTTTCATGAAGGGGGTTTCTGACCAAAAAATCCTAAAACCACCCCCCCCCCCCTCCCCATCAAACCGCTTAATTTTTATACAAAACCACAGTTTTTACATGGTTTAGTTAGAACTTAGCACACTTTTCACTTTTACTATAAAACAAAGAGAAAAATAATGTCAACTTTTGGTTTACAAAAACTGAATCCCTCTCCCCATTTCCACCCCCTTGATTTTTGTTAATTTTCTTTTTAAAAAGCTACAGTCAACACCATTTGACTGATCTTTATGAAAATTGGCACATATGTGTATTTTATATGCAGAAGATTTCTGATAAAAAAATCAAAAAACTACCCCAGCTCCCCTTTTACACCCCTTAATTTTGTAAAAACCTACATTTTAATCCGATTTCGGTGGAAATTCACATGCGTATACTTTAAAACAAGGAGAAAAAGAAAAATACTGTACACATTACTTCACAAAAATGCAAAGCCTGTCCCCCTTTCTATCCCTTTAATTACTGTCGATGTTTTATATAAAGCTACAGTTTCTATCTGATTTTGAAGAAGTATGCACATGTATACTTCAAAACAAACAGAAAATTACTGTTACATTTGGTTTAGAGAAGCCAAATCTCTCTCCCCTTTCCATCCCCCTTAATCTACACAAAGCTACAGTTTCTATCGATTCTGAAGGAAATTTGCACTCGTATACTTTAAAATATACAGAACAATTGTGTTTAAATTGGTTGCAGAACCCAACCCCTCTTCCCTTCTACCCCCACCCTCCTAATTTCCAATGTTCTTTATAGATGCCCACAGTTTTTATCAGATTTCGATGGAACACTGTACATGTATACTTAAAAAAAGAGAACTTAGTGTCTACTTCTGTTTACAAAACCCAACCACTCACTCCCTTACCCCATTTTTGCAAATGTTCTTTACACAAAGCTACAGTTTTTATCTGGTTTCGATGGAACTTTGCACATGTATACTTTAAAACAGAGAAAAATACTGTCCACACTAGCTTATAAAAACCAAACTACTCTTCCCTACACCCTTAATTGTTTTTTATACATACCTACAGTTTTTATCTGATATCAATAGAAATTTACACATGTATACTTTAAAAATCAGAAAAGACATCTACATTTGGTATACAAAAGCCCAATCCCTCTTCCCCTTTACCCCCACCCTTTTAATATCCAATGTTCTTTACAAAATCCACAGTTTTAAATCCCATCAAAATCATTAAGCTATTTTTAAGTCGTGGCAGAATATTCATAAAATAAATGTGTCCTAATGTCTCAACATCAGATTTCAACTTGGACCCCGAGATTTACGTTGTGAAAACCAATTACAAAATATTCTGTGTGATGCCGGAACAAACAGGTATATTCCAGAGACAGATTTGTGTATGTGGTATGTATTAATGCCCAGATGTTACATGTTTCGATTATCGAGTGGCAGCGTAAAGATGTATATAATTAGTCAAACACATCCTGGACCAAAATGTAAACTGACATTCCTTAACACAGCATCCAATTGACCTCATTCTGGAAGTTGTTGGGTGTATAAAGACAGAATTTTTTTAAAAAGCAAGCGCTTTAACCCTGAGCTACCAGGAAGTTCACAAAATGAGAACTGCTGCACCATATTTAAAATACAAAACCATCTATAATACCACTAAAAATTTAATATAAATAATTGTTTAAAAAACATAAAAACCGTCTTAAAAAAAAAAAAAAAATGATTTTATACCTGCTTAGAAGAAAGTAAATCCAAATGGACAATATTTTACATTACTGTTATTGAAATTTTTACATTAATTAGTATTTTGGAGTTAGTGCCAGCCAAAGCAAGAAAATTAAAGAATAAACAATAATGAATAACAATAATACATAAAAATCATGTTACTACTTACCTACAGTTAACTTTACAAACATGTTTCAACAAACTTGAAACATACAGAAGATATGCCGATGTTATACTAACTGTAAAGCATTTACTGCATGATACAGCCTACCAACTGGCACTGTAGCACCAGATATGTGCCTGGATGACCAACGAGGCTGAGCCACAAATTAAAATACTGTCTAATTTGTTTCCCTAAACGGTCTCCTGCAGTAACAATACCTGCCTCACTACCTGCTGTAAAATATTTGGAATTTTTGTTCGTACTCCCCGTTTCGATCGAACACCTAATAAAGTTCAGTAATTCATTCTTCGCTATGTGACAGCTGGCACCGACTCCAAAAATAACTAATTAATGTAAAAATTTCAATAACAGTAGTGTAAAATATTGTCCATTTAGATTTACTTTCTTCTAAGCAAGTTATAAAATTATTTTAAAATTTTTAGTGTGCATTTTTTTTTTTTTTTTTAAGGTGGTTTTTATGTTTTTTAAACAATTATTCCAAATGAAGTTTATATAATCCTTCTAGATTTTTGTAAATTCACTCCTTTTTGATGTAAATTTTACTGTATTTTTGTTTAAACAGTCAAATTTCTTTTTTAACAGGTGGTGAAGTTAGAAATGTGATTGATATTGAAAATCTTGATGAGAGGAGTTGGCGTACATGTGATGCACAATTTAACTGCCCGTCTGATGTCCGAGCTAATTGCCGTCAACTTATATCTGATTATTACCTTCAACAGCATGACATTGAAGATGGTGATCATCAAGTTTTAAGACATGTGGTGCTTCTTATTCTGCTTGTTGCCTCTATGTTTGTGGTAAGTTCCAGTGTTGAAAACATAATTCAACTTCAGTAGATATTACTTATATCTACTGAAGTTGAATTACGTTTATCCAGTTAGAGTAAACAAGTTTCTTTTAGCATGTAAATTGAGTTAGCATATTAATTGAATAATGAACTGAACAGTTAAGGTAAAGAAAAGAGTTAATTCTATGCAAAAGATTTCTTTTTCTACCCACACCACACCAAACAATGTAAATTTAAAATTTGACATTGTTGATTATTTATGAAGAAAAGGGTGCTTGTGGGAGTGAAGACTTGAGAAAAATGGAGGATCCTTTGTCAGAGATGAATTCTATTTCCCAGAGTCCATGGTCCACACACACCTTTGCCCTCCCCCCTTCCCCAAGAAGCATCCTAATCACCAATTCCTCTATACCACAAATATTGTCCGCTGTCATGGTTTTAGTGCCGTGGAGTACTTCCTGGGGATCAGAAACCCTCAGCAGTTTACCCAGCATTTACATCCTGCTCCCTTGCTTACCTGATCCTCAATAACAACCTTTTCTCTTTCAACTCCACCATTTACTATTATTTCTGTGGTACTGCCATAAGTACCCAGATGGCTAACTCTTGTGAAAACGTTTTTCCTAAGCAACTGCACTCTGTTTTCCTTGATAAAACACCCTTGAAATTTCTTATGTGGCTCAGATATGTAAATAAAATAATTATTATTTGAATACATTCATAAGACTACCTTAATTTTCTGCAGAGTCTAAATTGTCTACAGAGCTAGTCTTCAGCTTGTCATATTCCCAATTATTTACTGCAATCACCACTTCCCTTCAGTTGTCATTCCCTATTAAAATAATGCAAACCAACCTTCAACAATACTTCCTTTTCAACAGCTGCCCTCCTTTCTACACAAATCGGTCTGTACCTCATGACCTCAGGATACTTGGTCAGTGCATTTGCTCTGACAACCAGTCTCTCAACTGCTATAATTACATTTCCCAATCCCTCATATTTAAAGGATCTCTCTCCCATCTTTTCCACAGTCAAATTTCTTGGGCAAAATCCCTCCTAACATAATTCAACAAACAGAAATCTATTCCCATCAAATACACCCCACACTCACCAATCAGTATGTCCCTGGGCTGCAAATTATAAAAGAGACCCTGAGACACATCATTAATTACTGTCTTGAAAATGGGCTTCTTCTTAAAATATTACCTGCCCCTATTTAAGTAAGCTGCATTAGCCCCTCAAACCTCAGCAAGCTCCTGTTACATAAGTGCAAACCCACCATAACTAGTAAATCACCCAATTAGACCAAGCAAAACCTACAACAGGGACCCTACCACAATCCCATGCAGCCAATCCCAACATATTCCTCTTCTGGGTTGTATATTAGCTATTATGTTCACATTGTTGCTACCTCTTACATGGGTCTCACCACCTCATCCCTGTCCACTAGGATGAACCACCTGAGGTGGACAATGCACATTCAGAGTCTGGACCACTTGATAGCAGCTCATGCCATAACACATAACATAAATCAAAGTAGCAGCAGCTTTACAGTCAGGATCATTAAAACTTTGTCTGGAGGCACTAGCTCTTCAGAACTTCATCATTGGGAACTGGCATACCAATAGATGTTGGATAACAGACTTCCTAGGCCTTAACCATAATGTTTCTCTCTCTCTCTCTCTCTCTCTCTCATTCCCTTCAGGGATATGTGTATCCACCAGTGTGGCTGCTCCCCATTAAGGTGCCACA
>JARYHS010006671.1:0-10505 GCA_031002005.1 Vandiemenella viatica
CAAAATATACATGATGCCATAAGCAAAAAATTGGATAGTCAATCAGCTGTTATCAGTCAAAGACTGCACACACTTGAAAAACATTCAGATGCATTGGGTAGTAAAATAGAAGCCTTACAGGATTAATGGGATTTCAAGATGAAGGAGAAGAGTCAAGACATGTTAGATAAATGGGAGATTGTTTCTAATAAATTAGACAATTTTAAACATAGCTGTGAAGAAGGTAGGCGAACATTAACTACAGATATCGAATCAATAGGGACTCTTTCACAAAACACTGAACTGGCAATTGATGATTTAAAGGGGAGGTTGATAAGTTGTGGGGAAAAGGTACAGACAGTACAAAATAACTATAGGAAACTAGATGAAAAGGTAGAAGTTTTAGCAAAAGAGATGACAGGTTTACAGAATAAGCATACAACACTCCACAATCATACAGAAGACAACAAACGCTTTACAAAACAGTTAACTCAACAGGTTGAAGTACTAGATATTAATATCAAAGATATAGGGTTTGAAGTAAATTCCATTAACCACAAGATAGAGTCCCAAGACCATAAATTTGTACAAACAGAGGACCAAATCAAAAATGCTCAAGAGAAAAATTCATTCGGTGGTTTGGCAAGGGTTACAGTACATACCCCAGAAAAATTTGAAATTGTAAAATTTAGTGACCATGGGAACATACACCCGGTGAGTTTTCTGGAAAGTTTCGAAGCATACAGAATTTTTGGGCTTTATAATGATAAAGAGAAGATCAATTGTGTGTACCAACACCTACAAGGTAGAGCGCGAGTGTGGGGGGAGAGAGACAAATTCTAAAGTGTGAAACTTACAGTGAACTGAAGACTAACTTCCTAAATCATTTTTGGTCTGCAGAAAGACAATATAATACAAAGAGAGAACTGTGTAAAGGAAGGATATTCCAGGAGGGAAAAGAGTTGTTGCTAGACTTTTGCTTTAATGAAGTAGCAAAGGGTTGTTACCTAAGCAATCCTATTCCCGATGAAGAGATTGTAAGGGATATTGTGAGCCGTATGCCAGGAAACATACAAGAACTTTTTACAACCCAAAACATTAGAACAATTGAACAGGCAGAAGAATTGCTATATCGACTTGATACACAACACAATCAACGAGGTTTACCTGGGAAAATATAACAACAGACCTAAGTTCCATGGACAAAGAAGCCAATATGACGATGGGCAACGCAGAAACCATTTCCCCACACAGAGGGCATACCATGAAGATAACCAATACAGAAATAATTTCCAAAGATCAGACAACACAGGATTTGCACATCCCATGGAATTCAGAGAAAACTCACAGACCGGTGCAACTAGTTTTCATAGAGATGGTAACGGATTCATAACCGGGAGAGGTGGGGAAAATGTGAGAAATATGGGTGGAGGAAGAGGAGGAGCTTACTTGGAGAGTAATTTAGACCAGAGAAGATTTGTGGAAGAAACTGAAACTCCAGGTGAACCTTGTACAAACCAACAGAGGATTTGGGAACAAACAAAAAACTAGTAGCTGCTAACGTTGTGTCCGGACGAAGCAGGTTGGGATATGGGACCAGCAGGAAATAAATTGGTATCAAGCATTTTTCACAACAACCCAAGAAAAGACCTCTTGGAGGAAGAATTTCAAACTGAGGATCAATACATTAGAGCTCCGGTCATTATAATTAACGTACATGAGAGGGAAATTGAGGCATTGGTGGACACGGGAGCAGAAATTTGTGGCATTTCAGAACAGTTATTCAAAGAGTTGTATGAAATTAAGAGACTAGAAACACTCCAGTTTCAGGAATGAACGTCACAACGGCCACTGGTAATAAAGCAAATTGATAAAACTACAAGCCTTACTGGAAGGCATAATTGAAGGTCATCATTTGGATGTACAAGTTTTTGTCATACAGTACTGAATCCTGACTGCATTTTTGGAACACACTGGCTGCATTCTACAAAAGCTATTTTGGACTGTGGTAAAGGTTCGATTGATTTTGAAGGAGAGGGTTCAAGAGTGATAGTACTTTGAAGAATTTGTGGGGGGGAGAAAAGCATAGGTTCCATTAAAGCCTCATTTGGTACAAATGGCACAGGTGAAGTTAAAGAGTTTTCATTTCGAAAGAAACTAGTCTAATTTTGTGTGTCCGCAATGCAGCACGAAAAAGTGGAAAGAGAAGAAATAAAAGTTTTAAAGGGGGTAGACCAGGAACACAAGAGGAAATTAATTGGATATTATTGAAAGAGCTTAATGAGGTGTTCTCAAAATAGACCAGGCTTGATAAAAGGCTATACATGTCATTTTCACTGTTAATAGTGACAAGCACTATTTCATTAAGCCATACCCAGTACCTATAGCGAAAAGGAAGTTAGGTAGATGAAGAAATTAATAGAATGATTCAGTGGGGTGTGATCGAAGATCGAATAGTCCATACAATAACCCTCTTGTAATTGTCCACAAAAGCGAATCACTCTGTTCGTTTGGTTCTAGATGCTCGGAATTTAAACAAAGTACTAATAACGGAAAGGGACCACCCTCAACCAATCGACGTGATATTACAAAGTTTACAAGGAAAAAAGTTCTTAACGTCTTTGGACCTCACTTCATCCTATTGGCAGGTGCCAATTGACAAAGAATCTAGGAAATACACTGCTTTTTTATACCAGGGGAGGTGCTACCATTTCAAAGTACTTCCATTTGGACTTAACAATGCAGTGGCAAATTTTATCAGGGCTCTAGACACAGTTTTGGGAAAACGCTTGCTGGAAAAAGTGTATGTGTATGTTGACGACATATTAATCGCAAGTGCTACGTTGGAAGAACATTGGGAAACTCTTCGGGAGGTGCTAGCTGCTTTAAAGAAAGGGGGGATGACGATAAAACTGAAAAAGTGTGTTTTTCTTACTAGTGAAATTGAATTTTTGGGCCATGTAATTAACTCTTCCGGAATTACCCCAAGTGAGGATAAGCTTAGTGCCATTAGGGACTTCCCCAGCCCTAGAAACAAGGAACAATTGAATTGAATTGAATTTTATTTGATCCATGAAGTCATAATTTATGACATAGGACAAGTCATCAGTAATTACAATAAGCATTACAATATAATTTTTTCACACAATACAGGATTACATATCATTATTATAATTATCATACTTAAAATTGCACAGTCAATACAAGCAGCATATGAAATACATATGTTCAACTGAAGTTAAATTAATATTTCAATGTTTTACAAGTTACAATACAAAATAATTTAATCATGTTTGTTCATTTCTCGATGGTTCATATATTCATTGACACTATAGAAGCTATTGACTAATAAAAAAATTTTAGCTTATATTTAAAATTATGTAAATTTGATATTTGTTTTATGTTTTCAGGAAGAGAGTTGTACAGAATTTTAGGCTGGTAGAGTACACTATTTTGGTATAGAGCTTTCTTGTGCCACTCTAAATGAAAATTATTCCTATTCCTTGTTTCATATTTATGTATTTCCTTATTTAGCGTTGCATATTCCTGATGTGATTTCAGGAAGCAGATACACTCAAATAAGTATATACATGGTAGAGTCAGTATTTTTAGTTCTTTAAAAATATCCCTGCAGGATTCTCTACGTTTCATACCTCTCATGATTCTTATAGCTCTCTTTTGAAGTATGAATGCCTGTTTTTCATGTGTTGAATTTCCCCAAAAAATTATACCATATCTTAATAAGCTATGCATATATGAATAGTAGGACACAACATTGTTTTCAAAGAGCAGCAATCTTTAAGCATTCTTAAAATATAACAACATTTGCTTAACTTCTTATTCAGTGATTCAACATGTTTATCTCACTTTAAATCTTCATTCAACCATATTCCTAAAAATTTGTGTCATGTACTTGTTTTATATAGGTATCTCCTATCTTCACTAAATTATTACAGTTATTTTTGTTTATTATATGAGTGAAACTAATCCATACTGTCTTTCATGATTTACAATCAAGCAATTATCATGGAACCACTTTTCCACTTCTTTTGTTGTTGCAGTAATTTTCTGCTGTAGGTCAACTTCATCCTGCCCTTTTATAAAAATATTAGTGTCGTCTGCAAACAATACCTCATCAGCTGTTAATAAATGATTTGGTAAATCATTTATATATATATGAAATAGTAAGGGTCCTAAGACTGAGCCTTGTGGTACTCCGTGGTCAACTTTCTGATACTCTGAAAAATATTCTTTACCATCATGACATACTTTTACTCTCTGGTACCTGTTGGAGAGATATGATTTAAACCAATCATATGCTTTGCCACGAATACCATATCTGTACAATTTTATTAATAAGAGGTCATGTCTAATAAGATCAAAGGCCTTGGACAGGTCTAAGAATAACCCACTGTTTATTTCACCCTTATCCACTGCATTGAGAACAGTATTCAGAAAATTGTAAATGGCTGTTTCTGTGGACCTATTTTTCCTAAACCCATGTTGTGAATTGCTTAGTATTTTGTTTCTAGTGAGAAAATCAGTGAGCCTTTCATACATTACTCTTTCAATTATTTTTGAAAAGCCAGGCAGTATAGACACAGGTCTGTAGTTCTTTATGTTATATTTGTCATCCTTTTTGTAAAGTGGTGTTACTATTGAATACTTTAGTTCTGTTGGGAATATTCCTGCACTAAAGGAATCATTAATAATATCTGTAAGGTGGGAAACAATGGATCCTGAGCTGTGTTTAATGATTTTATCTGGGATCCCATCAATACTGCAGGACATTTTATTTTTTAATTTAGAAATAGCATTTCCTCCTTCTGTTATAGTAACTGGATATAGAAACATAGTTTTTTCATTCATGGGGACATTTATATTACCATTTCTACTGCACATCTCATTGGTGAAATTTTTTGCTATGTTTTGTAGTGTTTACTGAAAATATCTGCAATCTTTTTTGGGTCCTGAATAATTTTTCCTTCACTTTTATAAGATATGAATTAGTTTTTGCTTTAAAATTGCCTGTGCTTTTATTTATAATTTTCCAAATGGATTTAATTTTATTTGAGCTCTTGGAAATATATGTATCATTTGTCTGCTTTTTTGCTGCTAATATTACTTTTTTGAAAATTTTTCTATAGCATTTTACATGTGACTTTAAATTTTTATTTTGTTTGGCTAATTTGTTTAAAATTCTAAGATTTTCTGCAGAATTTTTAATGCCCTGGGTTATCCACGTGATTGGATTGCTGGTAATTCTCTTTTTAATGGGAATGCAACTTCAAAACAATACTTATAATTAGACATAAAACAATTGAACTTATCATCTATACTATTAGGCATTCCTTCCCCCCACTTCATATTTTGAAGCATGTAGTTGAAAGTCACGATATTATCATCATTAAAGGACCTCCTCTGCACATACTTTTCACCAGTCCTGCAAGATTTGGTGAATATGTTCTTTACAGATAATTTAATAGCCAGATGATCAGAGAAACCCATATCTATTGTTGTGATGTTATAGTTACATATTTCCTTGTTGATAAATATTTGGTCAATTGCAGACTCACTCCCGTTGCCATACCTAGTGGCATCATACACAGTTGTATACATATTATAAGACATAAGCAAATTTATTAGCTGTTGCTTTCTAACACAATTACCATTAAAATCAACATTAAAGTCCCCAACTAATACTATATGGTTTGTTTGATTTTTAGTTCACTTAGAAGATCTTCCATGTTTTCTAAGAACACCGTAAAGTTGCCAGATGGTGATCGATATATACACACAATAGTAATTTTACATTCTATAAGTAACTCAATATTCTTACAATGTATTCTCAGTATATATATTCTCTCATGAGCTTTGTCATAAAAAATTTTAACCTGTTTACACCTAATTCACAGGTACACAGTTTCAATACAAGAAACAGAAATAACTTGCATAAAACACAAACATCTCTGTCATTAGTACAAAGAGGAGTTAATTATTCTGGGATACATCTGTTTAATAAACTACCTAATCGTATAAAACAGCTTTCAGATAATAAAGATGTATTCAAACAAAAACTTAGAGATTATCTTATTGGCAACTCCTTCTACTCCATTCAAGAATTTGAAGAAAATTTAATTGTACTCATTATGACGTTAGCAAAACTCAGTTGCAAAAATGTATGTTTATTATTATTTCTTGTATTTGTAAAATATGTATATATATATATTTACTATGATATGACTCATATTATGTGTATATGTATCAACAATGACATGTTTCACATCCCAGAGGTACTTCCTCAGCAGGGATCCATGGAACAAGATTGATAAATAAATAAATAAATACACATGCAGAGTATTCAAAATCTTTTTCAAGACATTTGGCACTTTTCAGTCTTATTTCCTTTGACTTCAAATTAGGTTTAACATATATACATGTCCCACCACACTTGTAGGTTTCTCTGCAGAAACTACTTACCAATTCAAAATTTGGAATGTGAGCTGAACTTGTTTGAAATTCTTGCAACCAGTGCTCACTTAGACACAAAACTGATACATCATTCAAACTGTTTTTAACAACACTTCATATTCACTTAGTTTATTACTTAGACCTTGCACATTTTGATACAGAACTGTAACTGGTTCATTTGACCCTATTTTATATGTGCTCCTGTCACTATGTTGAATATTACAGGTCGATTTTATGGGTGTATTGTTTTGGACTGTGGCCACCAAAAATCCTCACCTCTTGGTGGTGGATGTCTCTTTCGGGCTGGTTGTTTTCTTCTAAAAAGATCCATTTCACTTTCAGTAGCACTTACAGGATTTTTGGTAGACAGTTCTTTAGGGTTAGTATTTTGAGTAGTGCATACCTGATTGGATGTTGCTTCAACCACTGTTGTTGTAACACATAACTCTGTAGTGTCCAGGACAGAATTCTTGTGTTCTACATACACAATTGGTATTTGAGATACTATTGGTAGATCTTTCACTTCAAATTGAATGTGACTTGCATTTTCGTTTTTTGTTTTTATATAATGCAAAATCTGTTTAGCTAATGCTAATTTCCCTTTGTAGTTTCGGTGCATGCCATGTCTTGTAAATTCGCCTCTGGGACAGTCCACTTTCAAATATTTGACATTTGTAAATGCTTTGCAGATTTTTTCGTATTTCCGATTTGTAGCCTCAATTTCTTGTTTCACATGAGGCTGGTATCAGGTCATGTCTGTGGGGAATGCTGACTACATACACATTTATATTGTTCATTTTTCTTAACGTTTCTGCTAAGGTTCTTGTTGCTGCTTTCGCTTCATTTTTGTAGACGTCATTATCGCCACCTATAATCACGCAGCTGTCTCCAGTGTTAAAGTCCCACATTTTATCAAAATCTTTCACTATTTCACTCAACGGAGCACCAGGTTTAACTATGCCACTAACATCGAAATTGTGATCCTTTTCAGCGATGATTCCAGCTAGGCCTTTCCCATGGCTGGAAGTAAGTAAACAAATACCAGATTTCTTCCCGCAATGATCATCGATGCATTTTTGAATCTTGGGTGATTTCTTTTCCTTGCAAGGTTTTTCTATAACAACTTCAGTGTCATCTTCATTCTCAAAAGTTGCGGATGAAAGCAAATTAAATCTGTTTCTTGTCTCTACTTTGGAAAGCTTTTTAGGGTTGTGCAACTACTACAGGAAATTTATAAAGGGACAAATCTTGAACAGCCCACATTTTGAGAAACTGAAGCAAAACATTCTATTTGGAAATGGTCCACAGAATGCAGGAAGATTTTCAGAAAGTGAAGGACTAAACTTTACACGCCTGACTGGAATTTGGATATTTGTATAGCGGCAGACTGTTCTGCTTATGGTTTGGGCGCAGAGATATTTCAGGAAGTGGTCATAGAAGGAAAGACTGACAAAAGAACTATCGCATTTGCCAGTAGAGTGATGAACAAGTCTGAAAAAATATTGTATAACTCAGCGTGAAGCACTTGCTATTGTCTGGATATTCCAAAAGTTCAGATATCTCCTTCTAGGAAGAAAAATTATAGTCTACTCGGATCACAAAGCGCTTTCATTTTTAGAGAAATGCAAACTGGTACATGGAAGATTAACAAGATGGACACTACTCCTACAGGAATTTAATTACGAAATACGTTATTTGCCAGGGAAAGACAACTATGTTGCGGACGCCTTATCAAGGTTACCCATAGGAATGATGGAAAATGATGCAAACATACCATCAATGCAACAACCCCGTATCATGTATATTAAAGGAGTTAAAGGGGAACGAGAAGTGAGAAGTTGTTTGAAATATATGAAGGAACAGCAAATAAAAGATGGCAATATCAAGGAAGTGATTGACCAGGTACTTATAAGTAATCCGGATTCTAAACTAGCAAAGTATTTTTTATGGAAGGAGGCATTTTGTTCAGGAGGATGCATGAAGAGAGTGAAGACTGGAAATTGTGGGTTCCAGAAAAATATGTTGACCTTTTTATAATACAGCACCATCTTAGCTATGGGCATTATGGAACAAACAAGTGCTATAAGATTTTACGAGAGTACCTCTATTTTCCCAATATGCCAAGAAGAGTTCGTAGAATAGTTGCTAGTTGTGAAGTATGCCAGAAGAACAAAGCAGACAATGAGAAAAGAGTTGGGGAAATGCAGAGCATTGTCCCATAGACCAACGAAATAATTGCGGTCGACATCTATGGTCCTCTCCCGACTTCAAGAAGTGGAGTTAACCAGATATGTGTAGTGTTAGATGTATTTTCTAAATTTGTCAAATTATATCCTCTCAGAAGAGCTACGGCAAAGGCAATGTGTTCAAAACTTGAAAATGACTATATTTACACACTGGGTAAACCTAAAAGTATACTTACAGACAACGGACCACAATTTTGTAGTAAAGTATGGCTAGATTGTTTTGAGCGACTTGACATACAGGTTCTGAAAACATCTTTGTACAATCCTCAGGGAAACCCCGCCGAGCGGGTTATGAGAGAATTAGGAAGACTGTTCCGAACATACTGTAGTCATAACCATAAGCGATGGGCATTAGAAGTTAATAATATAGAAGACATTTAAATTCAATACCACACGATTCGACATCCCTATCACCATATGAAATCATGTTCCAAAAGGAAACACCTAGAATTGTACGTGAATATGTGAAATTTCCAGAACAGAATATCCCTAATCAGAAAAAATAAACATAGCATTACAGGAATTGTGGAAAAATGCAATACACGAAGAATGAAACATGATAGAAACATTAAACCTACGGTTTACAATATCGGTGATCTAGTGCTAGTACAGACCCATTTCAAGTCCTCTGCCATTGATAATACCATTAAAAGTTCAAACCTTTGTATGAGGGACCATTTAAATTTCTTGCAGATACAATGAAAATTCGTACACTTTAATTGATCCAGATAGTGGCATTTAAGGGAAATTACAATGTAAGAATATTGAAACCATATAGATGTTTGAAAGTTGACTAGATTTATCCGTAAAATGGTTTTGTTTTTTTAGTGTATATGTATATATGACTTAATGTTAGTGAATATTATTGTGAATAACCTAGAAGGGAAATGTGTTACAGAATTTTGGTGATGTTTGATGGTCAGAACTGTGTGAGGTCTGGAAAGGGACTTGCTATCCAAAAGGTGCCATTGGGAAGCATCTCTTACAGATGGTGTGAGTGAATTAAAATTTAAGTGTAGGGTAAGGAGTGTGAAATAAAAAAATGTATGTATTGATGACAGAACTGTTTGTTTATATTTGTATTTTGATCTATGGGACAGCCGTGTGGATAGTGGATGCTAAATTAACCCTTGTTTTGGAATATACTGTATTTAACATGGAAAAACTAGAGATTTTGGTTGTTGTTTCCAATAATGCTGTCTACCGTGGCAGGACTAGAGAGTTTGGTGGTTTTATGGGGGGAAATGTAATCCTTCAACGGCTTTTTGTGTATTTGATGTTAGTGGTAAGGAATGATCCGTTGGGAACCAAAGTGTATTTGGATGTTCATGATTTATAGTTGTTTGTTACTGTGGTGTATTTTGATGTTCATGATGTTTTATATTTGTTTGTTGCTTTTAATGTTGTATTTCATGTTTGCAGTAAGGAAATATTCATTTTCAACTAATTTATATCTTAATGTCCATGACATTTTATATTGGTTGTCTTTTAATTACATTTTAGTAGAAAGAAAACTGTTTTGGAACCAATGTGTATTTTGATATGTTTGTATATTGCTCCAACACCAACCAATTCAAAAAATATATAGCAGTTTATGGTTAATGTGATATTTGTAAGTATTGCTACATCAATTTGTGGAGTTTTGTATGTATTTTGTGTGAATGAGGTGTGGAAATTGTAAAATAGGAGGAAGGGGACTTAATTTGAATTTACCCTTGCCATTGCTAATTGGAAATTCACAATAACAAGGATAAACTAAGGGGGGTTGTAGCGGTACCACTTTGTGTTTGAAAGTAGCGCCGGTTTGTG
>JARYHS010006673.1:0-25009 GCA_031002005.1 Vandiemenella viatica
TACAGTAGTTATTTTATTTCTATTTCACTGATATTTATTGAGGACATGGGCTTGACGTCATCAAACAACGTATTACCTCAATTATGCATAGTAGTGCCCAATCATCCGATCCATGATTCAGTTTAATTAAGAGTTGAAACGTGAATGACAATATGATTGTGGACTGAGAGAATCAGTTTGAACAAATGTTCCACTGTCAAATCATCAACAAAAAAATATGCTCATTAAAGTTCTGAATGATGGACTTACAGGGATTTTCTTCTTGGACGCCCCTGGTGGAACTGTAAAAACTTTTTTGATCTCATTGAGTTTGGCAACGATTCATTCACAGAATGAAATTGGACTTGCACTCACTTCATCAGGAATTGCAGCTATATTGTAGGAAGGCAGTCAAACAGCTCATTCAGCGTTCAAGTTTCCGTTGAATATGCAAATTAATGAAACTCCAACATGCAACCTTTTGAAGAACTGTGTGATGGCCAAAGTTCTGCAGCACTGCAAATTGATCGTTTGGAATGAATGTAAAATGGCACATAAAAAGTCTTTGGATATACAAAACAATAAAAACCAGTTTGGGAGTGTGATGATCGAAATGTGAATAAATCATCTTGAGATTCACTGAGATTTCAAATTCAATGGAAGAAAATAAGTCATTTGGCTAACATGAAATTCTGAATTAATTTAATTGTGAGATAAATTTTGGAACAAAACTGCATAGTTCCAAGTCAATCACATTCTAGGTACATTGCACATTTCCAGCATTTCAGTGGTGTATTGCCAATAGAATTCATCAGGCATGTCCAATTTCCTATTGGTGTACTTCTGAATGTACTCCTCCTCAAACTGAATATCCATGGACACAATCGTTAATAAATACAATGATCACTATGAAATATGTTGTTTTTTTTACACATTTTCAACAGCTTTTCACAAATTCACAAAATGATTACAAACAAATTTATTGAAATTTGGACAAGACAAAATCTGTCGGGTCAACTAGTTTAAAATAAATATGCATGAAAAACCTACATAAAAGTG
Organism: Vandiemenella viatica; assembly: GCA_031002005.1. Classification (NCBI taxonomy): domain Eukaryota; kingdom Metazoa; phylum Arthropoda; class Insecta; order Orthoptera; family Morabidae; genus Vandiemenella; species Vandiemenella viatica. The sequence goes on from JARYHS010006673.1 coordinate 1,039, forward strand.
TCAAGAATTGCTATTGTAGCAGTTTCCATCACAATACTTAATAATGTGTGTTACTCTTTAGACATGATTGTATTACATTTAAAAAGACTGGATATTTTGGTTGGCTGGCACATACAATTTTCTGTATTTTATTTTTGGTTTAGATCTTTATTGCTGAATCAGAGTATAGTGATTTAATATTTCAATTTTATTTATGTAAATCAATAAAAAGCAGCATTTTATTAACATTTCTCATCACTTCCATATTTTTTTAATGTCCGTGTTATTGCCATATGTAATGCTGATTGTTATACTTTTATAAACATATTTTCCAATTAATACAATTTTTAGTGTATGTTATCTTTTTGTTCACAAGCTGACATCCTTAAACCAAAGTGCACATTCTGTAATAGGCCAATAGTAATTGCTAAATATACAAGATAGTATTGTAAAGCTGTGTCTTAGTTGACATCCAGATAAGTTTGAAGTATATATTTTATTTGTACATTTAATAAGTCTTTACAGTTATGCTTAAGAATATTTGGTGGAAGAAAGACCTACCTCCAGTTGTAATAATTTCGTCATTCCAGGATTAGTAGAAGGTATTAATAGTCTGAATCCTAATATCTAAATGGGAATACAGACCAAGGTCTGATACATAAGTGAAAAAGGAGAAAACTCTAATAAAATGAAACTCGTTTCTCATATAGTTAGAGTTAAAAAGCTACAATATAATGTTTTTGAATGATTGGGTATAGATCTTTATACATCTGACACTACTGCTTATTTACTGTTAGAAAATGTCTTCACCATCAGTATCTCTTCTCTTTTTCAATTTAATTTTTAATATCCTAGACATTCAGAAATGGATATGATGGAAGGTGGGGGGGAAGAGACATTTATCAAACTATTGTTTAGGAAGGGGTTGGTCCCAAAAATGTCTATATGTTCTGTACTCTTCTTTTTACTGTTTCTACACAATTCTGCCATTATCTGTTGTAAGTGATAATTCCTCTCTCTTTCCTTATTTATATCTACATTTAATAAATTGTTAAGACTTCAATTCACGTTTATATACAGCAATATAATCCATGGTATTACCTATTTCACATGAATCACAAAGTACCCATCCCATACATTTTATATTTTCATCAAATGGGCTGGGTTGTGAATACCTACCACTTCCTTCTCCAGGACCAATTATTATTAAACATTTACCTTGATAAATATTGAGATATTCATAAAATGCATACTGATCATTGAAGTAACAAAACAGAAGTGCAGAATTTGTCAAAGTAATATCCATTTTTTTCTCATCTGCATAATGTAGAGGTATGAAAGTTGGAGGGGCATATGATGATTCCCACCAATGACGATCTACTTCAATTCCTATTACTTGCACACCTGTAACAATTTTCAAATTAATTCCAAAAAAAAATTGAAATTCTTTTTATGGTCAGTCATTATATCCAACTTTATTTTGAAATGGGCATTTCACAGAGCATAAACCAAATGATATCCAGTAAAAAGTATTTCAATCCAGCAACAATCGGCCAGTTATTAAATTAAAAAAAACAAAAAAAAAAAAAAAAAATAGCATTAACCCAACACATAACATAGGTGTAAGGCCTAAAAATAGCTGAAAATTTCAACTTCTCTGCACAAAAAATAGTTTGAAAAGAAATGTTATATAATACTCCATTAATGAACAGTTACTACTACATATTATTACTGTACTACAGTACATACTAATCACCTGTTACTTGCTGAATTAACCATTCCAACAATCCAGTTCCACAGCCTATGCTCACTATTTGGTCAATGTTTTCTTGAATTACAACTCTTCCAATGTACATCAAATCATTTTCTGAAGGATTTATCCATATGAAATGCTTGTCATATGAATTTAAAATGGTTTTGTCTCCAGTTAGTATTGATACAATCTCTTTCCATTTCCCTGAGAATGTTCATATATTTCTGTAGTATACATTGATATTCAAAATTACTTTAAGTGTACAAGTTGAAATTGTATGCTGGGGATAGTATTAAAAAAAATCAACTCTTTTGATGTATTGCCTGTTGAAGGCTAAACGTAAAGAATGGCATATTAAGGAAGTTAGTATTTAAGGCTTTCAAAGTCTGGAATTTACTAGAAACGTGATGAGGGAGGTACAAGGAAAGTATCTGTGGGTCAGCCGACCAGTGCAGATGTCTCTACGCCTGAAGAAGACGGTGGAGCCAGCCGTCGAAATATTGTGTTTCCACAACACTATCCGGCGGTACACCCGTGAAGACTACATTGCAGTCATATGCCGGGAAAGTCTTCGTTCTTACACCTATTATTCTTATTCCTACAGTCACCACATGATTGAAACATACCTCAAACGTGAAAGATAAAAGTAAATAAAGTGCACTACACAATTTAGAGTTACATGAAAAAGTTATAATCTTCAGAAAAGTTCTCTTACAAAAGTTCGGTACCTGAATTCTAAACTTTCAGAAAAGGCCATCAGACTAACAATTCCTTTTGATGGTTGCAAATTCAACACACACGAGAGAAGACAAACTTCCACCCTAGCCCCCTTACTAGGATGGCACATCGGAGCATACTACTACCACCGACCACGAGGAGACATAGCTGCACCCACCGAGCGCAGACCAGCCTATGCTTGAGAAGACTGCCTTACATTATAACATGAACTTTTTGGAAACTGCTTCCAGTTAAGATGGCTGATCTTTTATCGAATCATTTGACCTTGTGACGTCAGCTAAAAACTTCAAACATTAATATCTAAATAAGTGCTTAGTATTTTGAATCCTAATTAACACATGTGCCTTTGGGTAACCCATTTTAGTTCAGCTTACTCTCCAAAAGGGCGTCTATTAAATTAAACACAATTCTATCACGTCATCATCCTTGGCGCATTTTCCAATAATCACTGACAATATGTTTCAAAAATCAAATTTTTTCTTGTCAAAGTCTTAAACTTTCTAATGAAACTGATATATAATTTTAACCCTCTTGATTTTAACTATCCTCTCAAACTAATTTCCTGCCTCTGTGTTCTCTATTTTAAATTTTGATTTTTTTTAATTAAAAATCCCACTTAAGCTTCCTTTATTTAATTAATTTTTTGCTCAAAACATTCTAGAGCATGCTGACTACAACTAGTGGTAACAGGTCTAATATGGCTTCCCACATTGATTAGTTATTTCAAATTTTAGGTTTGCTTTCCCCTCAACCACATGGTTTCATGACACGAAAAACCAAAATATCTTTCAAACCAAATTTTTCAGAATATGATAAATGCACTTTAAAATGATCCTCATCATTACTTTTTGTAGTGAGAATGGATGCAGCTAAATCTGTTGTACTGAAAAACTAACTGAAATTTCTATCTTTCACAAAGGCAGCTTTGAAATCTGACTAAAAGGTATTTTACTGCTGCTTTCCTGTTCTTGATCTATGGATTAAACCTATTCCTAAATGGTTTCAACAAGTATATAGATATGTTATAAGGTATGTCATTTAATGAGTGATTTCTTTTGAATAAGATACTTTGGGCCTATCTCACTAAGATCATTTTTCAGTTAGTTTCACTGAAACTCATTGCCATTAGTGTTGAGGGAAGTTGTGCACTATTGCTTAGAGCTTGTAAAAGCATTTGAAGGAATTAACATTAGAATGAAAGGCTTGCATTGAGGTAACTCTAAGTTAGTTAAGACTTGATTAGAAACTGCTGACATAAAAAAAAATGAATAGAGCATTTAACTGAGTTAAATACATAACTATGAATTATTCAGTAGTACAATTACAAATATACCTATGTTGGAATCCTTTCCTGTTACACAAGAGGAGGAAATAGGATAAAGAGGTGACTACCATAGTCTTCTGTGTACTCCATTATTCAGGGCCGGCGCTAGGATTTTCGGGCCCGGGGTAAAATGGCCGACTTTTTTTTTAGCTCTACAATCTGGCCGGGTGACAATGGGCGCATTCTTCGCTTCATGGCCTGAGGGCCCCTACAGTAAGAAGATTGGGGCCCCCCATCAGCCGGCAGGCGTGGGTACTTTTGACCCGCTTACCCCCCCTTAGCGCCGGCCCTGCCATTATTTTATTACTTCTTCATGGTTAGTGTGAATCACTCTCATTGCTAAAACTTAAAATGTGCTTGGGCAAACAACTTCCACTGGTCAATCAGACACATGAACAGAACATAATTTAGTTTAATTGATTTAATTATGTTGGCATTGTGGTTTTAAGGCCCTCAGGGTGAGAAATGGAATTCACATAGTGTGAGTGTGATAGACAAATTTAACCTTTGACAGCAATTTTTGGTTTCATGTTATAGGATGGTCCCCATGTTAGGAGACTGTCTATTATTTCTAGCTGAGAAAGAGCTCTTAAGTCCTAAAAATTCCTCAAAATATTCAGAATTTGCTACAGGGCTTGAGAAAATTTCCGATTGAGAGATGATATCCGTTGGCACGGTTGTGATAACTAGGATATAAAGAAGGACATATTCGCATGGGAGGGATGGAAATTATCAAATGGGTTGTATTCCTGAAAATTTTGTGGTTTACCTGAACAGAGGTGAAATTATGCCTTTCCAAAATAAATTTCAACATCTAGGCACATGATATGTATGTGGGGGAGTAGGTTGTTCTGGCAACTGAGGAAGTTAAGGAAGCAGTTTTGACTAAAGGTGCAGGGAATTATTAACAGAACATAAGCTTCATCACAAATTATGAATCATTCAAAAACAATATTTTTTATGGTTCATATACTTTAGAAGTTAGCAGCTGCCGAGTGACCTGGCAGAAAAGAAATAGAAGTATAGTTATATCACAAAGGTTTTAACAGTTGGATAATGGAGACAACACCATAAGGATAGGGAAAAATAACCAGTTACTTACTACAGATACAGAAAGAAGAGTCAGATGAAAACGTAAAAATCACACACGAAATTAACAGTATTTTGGTTCATAACCTTATTCATGTAGGAGGTGAGACATGTAACAGGAGGAAATATGTGAGCACATACAGACCTGCCATTTTAATGAAACAGAGATAAAACATGCAAAAGGGGGGGGGGGGGTGTTTGAACTGGTGGTGGAGGGAGAAAGCTGACGAACAATAATTGTGAAACAGAATAATCTCCGTAACCATTAGCTGAGGTAAAATGAAATTTGTTTAAATAATATAATTTGGATCTGTTATAAAAGTAAATAAGAAAATAAATTTTAAAAAAATATATACATATGTTGAAAAATATTTGGGTGAACTGACTAAATTTTTTTAAAAGTAAGTGACAGGTTTAGTGCAGTTTGATCTCTGGGGTATGTCTGGTGCCTAAGATGTATTAACAGGCAAGCTCACATCTACAGAGTTCTAATTAAGGGATGATGTGTGGAAAAATCTGACTGCTCTGATGGTGAAACAGATGTTAAAATTGTTGGAATCATGTAAACTAGCATGAACTTCTACTGGATGGTTTCAATTGGCAATATAAACTATTTGCCTGTGGCTATTCATCCTGTAGGATAATTGTTGGGTGGTGATACCGATGTAGGTAGCAGTGCTGTGAAGACAGGTAAGTTGGTAAACGAGGTGAATAGTACCACAGGTGGTGTGTACAAGAGTAGAAAAGGATTCTACTATGGTGGGATTAGAGTAAGTAGTGGTGAATGGACGCATGCTGCATGTTTTGCAGCAGGTTCTATTACAGGGGAAAGAGACCTGTGGAGGTGTAGGACAGTCAGAAGGTACGTACTTGTGATCTTCAGTAAGTGTGTGAGATAGTGGGTTGGCTTTTGGAAAGAAGGACACACGTTTCAGTGAAAGAATAGAGAAAGTCATGGCCACATCTAAGGATCTGGTTAATGGATTCCAGACCAGGAAAGAACTGGATGATGAATATTGGTCCGCAGTCAGCTTTAGGAGATGCAGATTAGGAGTTGTGGGTGATAGCATGGAAGTTTCACTTTTTCACAAGATCATGTGGGTAGCAGCAGAAAATGAGGGAATCGGATAGTTTTGGGGAATACTGAAAAGTAATTCATGGTCCAAATAGATGTGTCTGCCACATTCTGCAAGGATGTATGGGAGGGAATGTTTGGTGTGGAAGGCCACTTTCAAAGTGTAGGTACTGTTGTAAATTAGTTGCTGTGATGTGCACCAGGGTGTGGAGCGCACCCTGTCATTGGGTGATATCCACATCAAGGAGGTGACACTAGTGTGGGACTAAGTGAAATTGATAGAATGACTTATTGAATGAGTTGATTGAATCTGGAAGATAATCGAGATCATAAATATATCACCTGTATGTCTTAATCACACAAGGGTGCAGTTCTTCAGAAAATCTTCCACCAGGCAGAAGTTGACATCATATGGAGCCATGAAGGTACTCATGGCAGTGTTGCATATCTGGTGATAGACTTGAGAATTAAAGGAGAAGTAGCTTTTAGAGTGGATGAAGTTGGCTAGGAATGTTCGAAAGGATGTCTTGGGCTGACTGTAAGGGGAAAGGGGGGGGGGGGAAGGGAAGGGCGCATATCAAGGAAGAGAGTTGAATGGAACTGAGGTCTTGTGGCATGATAGTATTAGATCAGTTAATATGCAGAAGTAATGGAGAGGCAGTTGTAAATTTAATGTTTAGGGTAATATTTAGAATTAACAAAACATTTTGAAATATAAAAGAGCCAACAAAATGATTTAAGTAAGGTTAATGGTTTATAAAGCCTCATTTTTTCACAAAGCATTGCTGAGAGCAGAAGCACACAGTGCAGAAACAGTTGAGTAATTATTTTAAATAGCCTGAAGCTGGCTGGCGCAGAAAATGGAGGCAAGGGACTAGTGCGGCAAGTTTATGAGCAACGCTTGTTATGTTTCCCAGTTTTAGGTATAACTGGGCAATAGAAAAGCAACGTGTTGCAGCTCTCTTAGTAAATTAGACAAATGCTTCAGGAAGAACAGAGAGCTACTGGTAATTTGAGATCAGGGTAAAATGTGTTGTGTTGTCAAAATTATGCATGGTGTGAACCTGCAATTGTAGTAGAAAACGTACGATGTGCCTTATCCATGTTGAAGTAACTAAACCACCTGTTGATGGTGATAGAGAAACGTATATGTAGTTTGTGAATAAAATCTCAATTGAACTGTAAAGCAAACCATGTTGTAATTTCACACTGCAAAAGGGAAAGCTGAAATTGCAAGTATATTTCAGGAAGTCTTATCAGAGAAATTAGAGAGTGAAGAAATTTTACATCTTGACTGGGAACTACCTCAAAAAACATATGTGGAAACAGTTGTCATAGGAGAAGAGACAACAGAAGCTGAAACCTCAACTGCCTTAGCAGCAGAAGCATAAAACTTACCAAAACCAGTAACAAAGTCATCAATCAGTACAACTAGAGATGCTGATTTTTTTATGGGCTCGCCATGCAAACAAACTGATACTCAGATAAATGCCAATATGCAAGTGGTGATTCCCTTAGCTTTATCTAAAGTCAGACTATGCTGCAATGAGAAAAGGATCAAGAGAAGTAAAGTAGGGAGCACGAATAAGGAGGTAAGTGGTCAAGAAAATGTACATACCAAAAAAGCTACTACAAACTTTATAATGTGTCATCATAATGTGCAAGCTTTTATAAATAAGAAAACTGAAATTGAATTACTTCTTTACACAGCTTAAAGATGTAGCAATTGTATGTTTCACAGAACACTAGCTCAATACCACACAACTAATATGTAACAAACATACCAAACTTTACCTTAGCCACACATTTTTGCAGAAGTGAATCCAAACAGGGAGGAAACTGTATATTTATTAAAAATGTCATTGATTTCAAGGAAATAAACTTACTCAAAAAATATTCTAAAGAAAAGCAAACATACTGGTTTGTGTTTATAGATCTCTAGATGGTGACAGTAAAATATTTTTTAACTTGTTTGAGAAACCACTGAAAAATTTATCATTAGTAAATAAAACTATAATCATATGTGGTGATTTTAATATAAGTTTTTCTAAAGACTCAAAATTGAGAAATGAAACTTTGAGCCTTGCATCCTTCTACAATCTTAAAAGTTTCATAGAAATACTAGGTTGTTCAATAAGTTTTGTCTTTCGATAAGAGATGGTTCGTCGTTATATTTATCTAATGTTGGTACTAATTTTTTATGAACACGTGTGAAGTTGCATGTAGATCTGATAACTTCATATTTGTATATTTACAGCTGTTCAAAGTTAATGTGTATATTGGTGAAATGGAAAAAATTGAATATCATGCAGTAATAAAATTCTTATTTTGGTAATGAGTAGCACCAAAACAAATTCACAAACAATTGTTAAAAGTGTATAAGGACTCTTCACCTTCAATTAGAATAGTAGAAACATAGGTTGCTAAATTTAAATGTGGTCATGTGAGCCTTGAATATGATCCACATGAAGGAGATCTGAAAAGTGCATTAACACCAGAAATCATAGCAAATATACATGATACAATTTTGGAAGATCTTTGATTAACAGAGAGAGGTGTAGAAGCTCTAGGCATATCATTAGGCAGTGTGAGTAAAATTTTCACTGAAGTTTTGGTTTCAAAAAGCTGTGTGCAAAATGGGTGCCACATTCTCTAAGAATGGAACAAGAAAACATGCGACTTTCTCAGCAACATTTGGTGCATTTTAGAAAGGATAAAAAGGATTTTGTGCATTATTTCATCACTATGGATGAGTCTTTGGTCTACCACCATGGTCCTGAGTCAAAACAAGAAGCTAAGGAGTGGCATGATCCCGGTACTTCGGCTCCAAAGGGAGTTAGGGTTCAGAGATCAGCCAAGAAGGTGTTAGCATCAGTTATTGGGATGCAAAAGGAATTTTGTTCATGGACTATCTCCAGACTAGTAAAAAAATAAACTCAGATTATTATTATAACCTCTTGGATCAGTTGGATGTAAAAATTCATGAGTAAAGACCTGGTTTACAAAAAAATAATAATAATTTTTTATCAAGACAATGCACCCTCCTATAATGTTAAAAAAAAATCCGCAAAAATCAGTGAATTAAAGTACAAATTGTAGCCATATTCGCCAGATTTGGCTCCCTCTGACTTCTGGCTGTTCCCACATCGAAAATACTTCAAGCTTGGAAAACGATTTTCATCAAATGAAGAGGTAATAGCAGCCATGGAAGCCTACTTCAACAGTCTTCTGGATTCTTACTTCAGGGATGGAGTCCATACAGGAACAAGTTTATTTAAGTTCAGGGACATTACACTGTATAATGAAATGTATTTCAAACAATAAAATTATGTTTTTATTGTCGAACATCAAAACTTATTGAACAGCCTCTGTAACTACATGCATTACAAAAAATTCTTCAGAAATAATTGACCAAATCTTTTTTAAATACTAGTAATTACAGCCATGATGCAGTGAATTTTGCCTCAGGTTATTCAGATCACTTAGTACAAATCTTAACATTAAAGTTAGAATTTAAAACATACACACAGGCAACTGAAAAATCACGTAGCTTTAAAGATCAACAGATTAACCAATGTAATAATCTTTAAAGAAATGTATAGTTGCCCAGATACGAATGAGAAATATGACTCATTCATAAGTACATTCTTTTCTATTTCTACTTAGGACAAAAAAGCAAAATATAATAAATAATACCGAAGGCTGGATTACCTCTGGTATCCTAATATCAACAAAAAGAAACAGCTGTAACACACAATTTCAAAAACACAGGAAACAACTCCAGAATTTGATAAATATTTCAAAACATTCAGACAGGGTAGTAATAAAGACAAAAAATTAGAAAATGATAGATATATTTCCTCAGCTACAAAAAAAATGAAAGCCATGTGGAAAGTAATCGAGAAAGAAGTAGAAGTGAGACAGATATCTAATACCTTTAATACATATTTCTCGAATATTGCTGAAGATCACATTAAGAAAAATTTGGATAAATCCAACATTAATATTCAAGCTGACATCAGCCAAAATAATAGGAGAACCCTTTTTATTCATCCCACAAATGAAGAAGAAGTATTAAAAATTATTGGTGAGTCGAAACCTAAATTTTCATCTGGTTAATGATGTCCCAGATTATCTGTTTTTTTTTTTTTAAATGTGCTGCTCTCTCATATATGCAATAGCTCATTTTCTAGTGAAATCTTTCCAGATAGGCTAAAACAGCAAAAGTAAATCCTCTATTCAAAAAGGGGAAAAAGGAAATGTGTCAAACTACTGCCCAGTGTCAATCCCATCATGTGTCTCCAAAATCTTAGAAAAGCTATTTCACAAAAGATTCATAAACTTTTTAGAAACTAATAAATTATTCTCAAATACTCAATTCTCAAATTAGAACAACTAGGAGTCAGAGGAGTAGCTAAAGATTGGCTAAAGTCATATCTGTATGATAGGAAACAGATTGTTGAATGTAGTTTTAAGACTAACAACAGTGTAAACTATGTGCGCTCAGATTGCAAGCACATGAAATATGGAGTGCCGAAAAGGTCAATTCTTGGGCCTGTACTGTTCTTAGTATATATAAATGATCTATAAATAACAAATACCTGTCAATGGGTGTCCTGTCTATGAGTGGGTGTGTCCAACGCAAGTCTTGCGCAAGACCAGCCACCTCTCTGTTAACTTCAAAAAGGGATTTTCAACCAAAATGTTGTTTTTTCTTTGTTTGTGTGTTGTTTTGTGTTGCTGCTGCCCTCCTCCCTTCAACTTTGGTGAGTGTTGGGTGTATTTTCCCTTTCTTTTCCAAGTAAATACCTGTCAAAAGTATATTAAATTTGCAGGTGACACCAACATATTAATGAAAGAATCTAATAAAGAACTATTAACTAAAAATATTTAACACTTTTCTAAAAACATTGCGAACTGGTTTGCTCAAAACAAGCTAATAATAAACACAGAAAAAACACATGCCATAAGCTTCAGGGAAAAAAATAATGTAGATACCCCAGTACCTGCAGTAAAACTCTGTGATGAACTACTTAAAAGTGTAAAAAACACAAAACTTCTAGGAATATGGATACAAGAGAATTTAAAATGAAACACACACATTGTAAACAGGTAAATACTATCTGCTACATGATGAGAATAATAGTTGGTTGCATATCAAAGGAAAAAATTAGGAATATTTATTTTGAGTAAGTGTACTCATTATTAAGGTATGATGATATATTCTGGGGAAACTCCCCGCCAAGTATCAAATGCTTCAAAATACAGAAAAAAATTATTAGAATTACGAAAGGGGTACAAAGTAGAACCTCGTGTAGATTTTTATTCAGAAAGATCCAAATTCGACCACAGCCCTGTATATATATGTCGAAAACAATAATACTCATTAAAAAAAAAAAAAAATGAAGCTTCTGGGTATACACTACAAACAAACGATATGCACACATATAATACTAGACAGACACTAGATTTACATACACCACAAACAAATACTACCCTCTTTCAGAAAGGACCACTTCATATGGGAATCAGATTATTTAGTAATCGACCACATATGATGAAGTCTGTAAGAGAAAATACTAAATTCACTTTAGGACTGAAGGAGTACTTGCTTGGCCACTGCTTCTACAGTATTGATGAGCATTTGCAACCAAATGTTAGACTTAAATCACAGTGATTATCATAGTGAAAAATTATATAAATCAGGTGTTATTTGTGATTATAAATGTTGTGTCTTTATCAAACTTGTACAGTTATCTTGTGAGTAATCACAGAAATGGATAGAATGTTGTTCGTGTGTGTGTGTTTGTCTGTGTACAGTATATTTTTGACTTTGTACTATATATGATGCCAAGGGACCAATAAATACAAATATGAATAATCTGTAAAAATACTATCAGAAAGCTAAACAGAATCACATTATTGTAAACGAGGCACTCCCAAGCTTATCAAGAGAGTCTTTATAGTGGGCGATGATGGTGTACAAACATTCCTCACTGTGAAGGTCTCAGCTCACTTCAACACTTCCTTGATATGTGCTGCCCCCTCCCCAGGACATCCTTTCTCACTTGATCATATTCCCACACATGTGTCACCTTCCTTGACACAGATATCACCCTAGAACAGGGTGCTCTCCACAACCCTGTGAAAATGAATTTACAACAGTACCTACACTTTGACAGTTGCCATTCCTTCCACATTAAACATTCCCTCCTATACAGCCTTACAATATATGATGGATGTTCTGATCATGAATCACTTTCCAGCTATTCCCAAAAACTAATTCCTCATTTCCTGCTACTACATCCATGATCTTGTCAAAAAGTAAATCTCCCATGCTGTCACCCACAAATTCTATTCTGCACCTCCTCAAGTTGTTCACTGGCCAAAATTCATTGCCACCCAGTTCTTTCCTGGCCTGGAATCCATCATCGTTACTTCCCAGAAAGGTGTGTCCTTCTTCCCAAAATCCTACCCACTGTCCCCACACTTGCATTACCAGATCTCCTAATCTGAACAACATCTCAGTCCCCAAGTACTTATCTTCTGATTCTCCTAGACCTCCACAAGGATTTTACACTGAGTTTGGTGGGTGAGCAGTAATGCTCTGGACTCACATTCAGGAGGACACAAGTTCAAATGCCCGTCTGACATTCAGCTTTGGGATTTCCACGGTTTCCCAAGATCATTCCAGGCAAGTGCCAGGATGCTTCCTTTAAAAGGCCATGGACAAATTCCTCACAGCCCATTTTTTCCTGCCTCTCGTGGTCGATGAGGTGTAAAGCCATGAGGGATCTTTACCGTGTAATAGTCCCTGCTGCAAAACATGGAATATGCATCCAGCCACCACTAGCTACTCTAATACAACCACAAGAGAATCCTTCCCCAATTACTGGACACACCACCTGTGTTACCACCCTTCTTGTTTACCAACTTACCTGTCTTCACTGCACTTCATAACACATTGAACACCTTTGTAAAAAACTAAATACTATCTGCTACATGATGAGAATCTTAGTTGATTGCATATCTAATGAAACCATTAGGCATATTTATTTTGCATATGTACACTCATTACTAAGGTATGGAATCATTTTCTGGGGGAACTCCCCACCTAGTATCAAATGCTTCAAAATCCAGAAAAAAATTATCAGAATTATTGAAGGAGTACGAATTAGAACCTCATGTAGACATTTATTTAGAAAGTTACAAATTCTACCACTGCCCTGTTTATATATACTGGAAACTATAAAATTCATTTAAAAAAATATAGAAGCTTCTGGGTATAAACTACAAACAAACAGTGACATACACTTGTATAATACTAGACAGACACTAGACTTTCATATACAACAAACAAATACTACCTTCTGTCAGAAAGGGTTACTTCATATGGGAATCAGATTGTTTAATAAACTACCACAGAGGATCAAGTGTGTAAGACAAAATACTAAATTCATATCATCAGTGAAGGAGTACTCGCTCAACCACTGCTTCTACTGTATTGATGAGGATTTTCGAACCAAATGTTAGTTTTAAACATGGGCGATGTCATTAGTATCATTTAAATTTGTAAAGAATTAATTGTATATTTGTAACTGAAATTCTTTTTGTCTATATCATATTTGTATAGTATGTTATCTCGTAGTATATAATAGAATGTTTGTTTGTCTGTCTGTGTACAGACCAATTTTGACTTGCCCTCTATCATTTGTACTTCGTACTATGTATGATGCTAAGGGGCCAATAAATACAAATACAAAAATCGTTCTCACCACTCAAAAACAATCCTACAGGATGAAAGGCCACAGGCAAATGTTTATATGATTAATCTAGACCATCCAATGGCAGTTCATGCCAGCTCATATGATTCCAACAATCTGAACACCTGTTTTACGGTTAAAGCCGTCAGAGTTTTTCCAGACGCCACCACTTCTTCAGAACTCCGTAAACGGGAACTTGCCTATCAACACATCCTAGGCACCAGACTTATGCTAGGCCTTAACCTATGCTAAACCTGTCACTTACTGTTTTGCAATTTTATAGTCAGTTTTCACGTATATTTTTCAACATATATATATTTAATATATATTTTTTTTTAAATTGATTTCTCATATTATTTGTATTTACTCTTATAACAGATCCAAATTGTATTATTTAAACAAATTTCATTTTACATCAACTAATTGTTACAGAGATTATTCTGTTTCACAATTATCGTTGGTCACCTTTCTCCCTTCACCACTGGTTCAAACCCCACCCTCCCGTTTGTTTTATCTTTGATTCATTAATGTCGTGAGTCTGGGTGTGCTCACATCTTTCTCCCTGCCATATGTTTCACCTCCTATGTGAATAAGGTTATAAACCGAAATATTATGAATTTTGTGTGTGTTTTTTACATGTTCATCTTGCCCTCCTGCCTTCATCTGTGATAAGTGTCGGATTATTTTTCCTTATCACATATTATTAAAAGTTTTAGTGAGTACATTGGTACACATACAAACAGCTGTCAGAACATATGATGTGCTTAGTGAATCTTTGTGGGGACAATAAACTCTCAGAGATAGCAGTGAAGTATACAATGAAGGGGTGAAAAGGCTACTCACCTTGTCTCTCACATTATTCATACAACTATTTGAGAACTGTTAAACCACTATGATAGGAGGAGAGAACCTGTTACATTTAACTAGTATTTTGATAGTATATCTTTTGGAGGCTACTAGGGGCTAAAAAAAATCCCATTCCATGCCAGATGGCTCAGTATAATAAAAAAATTGAAAAACACCTCTGTGGGCAAACCGTATTCCTACATCTACAAAAGAAAAACAGGGTGGCCATAAATCAGGAAATTTCAAAGAAATATCTGGGTATTGAGGTAATTTCGAAAATTATCGAGGAATTCAATTGTTACTACCCAAAAATTGATTTTTTTAAATATCATCTTGAATTTATTTTAATAATGAAATTTATTATTAAATATTTGAACTTATAACTTCAGCTGCATTTATCAACCTCTCAGCGGCTTATGACGCAATGTGGAGAGAGAACCATGATACATGAATTTCTTCACGTAATTCCCTGTAAATTTATTACACACTTGTTAGACAACATGCTTAATGATTAGACAACCTGCTTAATGATTGGGTGTTCCAGGTAGTCTTGGGCACTGACATCACCTCTCAGAAGAAACTTAAGAACGGCCTACCGCAGGGATTAGTGCTCACTCCACTCCTTTTCAGCCTGCATAATGCAAATATGCCGATCAATAAAGTTTCATTCCACCAATGACTGGGTTCGCACCATGCAGGTCAATTAAAATGTCAGAAGAAATCCTAACTGAGTACCTGGAAACAATGGTAAAATATTTCCGTAGGTGGAGACTCCAACCAAATGCTTCTAAAACAGAGGTTACCTACTTCCATCTAAATTGCAAACTCCTAGAAGGGAACTAAACATACAGTTCTAAGAAATCATACTTACCCACAATAAGACACCAAAGTACCTGAGTGTTTCCCTTGACAGAACATTATCCTTTAATGCACATCTAACGAAAATGACTGAGAAGCTAAAAACAAGAAACAATATCATTCAAAAACTATGTGGTACCTCCCGGGGTTCATCAGCCTCCACTCTCCCCTCCCCTCCTCTGCTCTGGGTATTGTCTTCTTAGTTGCCAAGTACTGTGCCCCAGTCTGGCCTTGAAACACATCTTGTGTGATCACATCTAATTTGAAAGTGGAATATTTTCATCGGTAAGTTTTTCTTAATTTTTATGATATAAGTTACGTCAAATTTTTCTAGTTATTTTAAAGTTAATAATTATTTTTGAACATTCACTGGGTGGTTGATTGAAGATTGGTTGTTATTACTATTATTTATTTATTTAATTTAATTATAAAAATATCATTTTTTTTTAATTTTCAGACTAAAGAATTCAGAATGACTGGTTGACTAATCCAGACTTTAAAATTTGGATAGAAGAAATTAAAAATGATTCAAAAAGTTCAAAATGCAATAATACATTTTCTTTAAGTAATATGGGTAGAACAACCATCAAAAGTCATGATAAAGAATTGAAACATACTAGAAAAGTCAAGAATTGCAAAACTGTCTATCCTCTTCAAAGAGTTTTAACTCGGCCACAACAAAATAGTACTGAGATAACTAAACATAGTTTGTCTGAAAAATTGATTATTTCCAATCCAGTTATTTCAACTTATATATTTTTAACATAAAATAGCCAATAATACGGCATAAATAATTTATTTTACTGATCATTATGCCTTGTTTTTTTCTGCTCTCTTTCTCTCTCACAATGACAATTACCATTTTTTGTGTTGTGATCGTTCAAAGCTGTTTCGAATATTGAATCGATATGATAGTGTAAAGTGCGTGCATCATAAAAAACTATCAGCTCCTTTCTTCTCAAAGAAGAAGTAAGCCATGCAGAAATACTTTGGTGTATTCAAATATTGATGACTCACAAGTCAATGAGTTCAGCTGGAAGTGATGTACAGTTCTTTTCTTTTTTAAAATGTCAGAGGAATGGAATTACAATGAACTAAAATTGCTTGCTCAATTCGTCATGGGATTGCTCCTTATTATAAAAGTAGACTGATGGAATCTATAGCTTGTTGTAATCATTTTGTTATAGGCTTTGATGAGTCACTTCATAAAGTTTGCCAACAAACTCAAATAACAGTATCAGGTTTTGGAATACTGACAAGAATGAAGTTTGTACATGCTTGAAGATCTCTCGGGCATGAAGCCGGATCAATTGATCGTATTTCAACGAATATTCGACATCGTAACATGCCATTATCTTAAGGTTGCGTCTGCTGACTGGCATGAGGAGTGCAGTCCGGCATTTATACTTGATACTTAACATCTGGTTTTCTTTGTTGCACAAGAGCTTTAGATTTTCTTATGTCCTTTAAGGAAATGCTTCAACCTCTTATACACTTCAATAAAATTTTACAAATCTCAATGGATGGACCAAATGTTAATCATAAATTTTTCAGAGTTGAAAGCTGGGCTGCAGAAAATGAAAGAAATCAATGATCCAGTGATACTTGATATGGGCAGCTGCAGACTTTATAACATACTTGGCGGATTTAAACCTTGAATTGAATTGAGGCCAGTAATTGAAATATAGTTCAATTTTTAAGGTGAATTTACTATCTGCTCAATTAACAGAGTATTCAGGATCCCTTTATCACAAATAAAATTTTACAGTCTGTTTGGGTAGAAAACGATAGTGTTGCTGAACATGCTATTGAAATTATTCTGACTCTTAAAAAAATGGTTGAGGGTTTACAGCATGATAAAAAAGAACCAACTAGCTAGTTCCAGTTACAAAATTGTAACTGAGGCTGTTTTAGATCCTTTTTTGGCAGCAAAACTAGAATTTTTTCACTCATTAGCAGCTGAATCACAACCATTTCTATAAGAATATCAAACTGACACTCCTATGGCACCACTTCTTTACAGCTCTTTAGTGACAGTTCTCCAAAATACAATGCAAAGATTTATCAAAGCAGATGTACTGAAATCTGTTGACTCATTATCAAGTATAGAGTCAACTGATGAAAACAGTTTGATTTTGTACAATCAAACTGACTTAGTACTAAAAAAGTTATCAAAGAATACAAAAATATCACTGATATCAGGATTTTACAATTCTGTGTCTGCTTTGAAAGCTTTTATGGAAAAATTGTTGACACAATCATCCTTACTTTATTAACTTACCAAAACAGTCTCATGTTTTGATCCTACCTAGTCCTGCACATTTTCCTGAAGTCAGAAGTAGGAGACTAAAAAACCTACTCACTATTTTGAATGAAAATAATTGGATCAGTGGTTAAATTAGCTGAGTTTTTCTCAACCTTCAGTATTGCAAATTCTTAAAAATTATTCGCGAACAAGCAAATCCCTAGATCATTTTTGGAATGAATTATTTCTTACACATGCCAATCCACAATTAATAGTAAAACTGTTAAAGATACTCATGGTTTTATCTCATGGCAATGCTATTATTGAGTGAGGTTTTTTGTCAATTCTGAATGTTTAGTTGAGAATATATATATAAAAAAAAAAAACAAAAAATTGCTCAACAATTAATATATGACTCTGTCTTAAGTGAAACAAATGGGGACGTTGCAACTCTTGGTGATCCAAAATCTTTAGTTCTTTCTTACTGTAACTCACGTTCAAAACTGTCTGAAGAAATTGAACGTCGAAAAAAAAAAAAAGAAGCTAAAATAACTGCATCAGATGATTTGAAAATAAAACTTGTAGCAAATGAAAAAAGAAAAAAAAAAGATTTGACATAAAAAAGCTTAACTTCATGCTGAGATTCAAGCTACTGATGATCAATTTAAAAATCTTCAACGATTTTTATCTACCAAATATTAAAAGTTTAATTTGTTCTAGTTTATACTAGCCATTAGCTGGAAAATGAACATCTCTACAAGAAACAACTTACTGTGAAAACTAGTTGGATCACAGTGATACAATCAATGCTAAACTATTCATACTCCAGCAAAGGTCCTTTGTTACTCAGTTGCAGAATATGAGTGTCCAGTCTGGTACTCGTTGTCCCACACCAAACAGATGGGTGTGGCCCTCAATAATACCTGTAGGCTAGTGACAGGCTGCCTAAAGCCTACTCCAGTTGTCAGGCTTTATCAGCTTTCGGGAATTACACTACCCAATATCTGGAGAGAAGTGGCTGCGAACAAGGAGAGGACAGAACTAGAATGGGAAAGCGTTCGTCCACTACACAGCCATGCACCGCCAGCCCAGAGACTCAAATCCAGAAAAAGCTTCCTGAGAACATTGCACGAATTAATAGGATCATCTGAAAAGGCAAAAGTACAGTTGTAGAAAATGAAGCTTCCAAACATCTCTAGATGACTGACAGTTGCAGAGCACTTGCCACCTAATCATGCAGAGGATTGGAACATCTGGAGGTCCTTAAACCAATTGCGAACAGGAGTGGGCAGGTCCAAGGTAAACCTTGTGAAATGGGGTTGTACTAATAATACCAACTTTAAATGTGAATGTGGTGAGGACCAAACAATGGACCATATGCTCGAGTGCCCTATGAGCCCATCATCCTGCAATGATGATTATCTGTTTTGAGCAACATCTAATGCACTTGAAGTGTGTGAAATGTGTTTAAAGTTGTTAATTTGTACATTGTTTTAAATGTGTATTTAATATTTCTGACATGAGAATAATAATTATCTTGTTTCTCTTTTACACATTTTAAATTACTTTTCATGTGATTCTTAAATTAGTTGTAAAATACTAGCTATGGCAATGTACTAAAAATGAGTGAAATAAATTATGATTTTCAAATAAATGTAGTTAAACATATTTTTTTTTTTAATTTTGTGAGTTTTATATCAGATTTAGCTATTAACAATTAAAATATCATCAAAACTAAAAATATTTTAACTATGTGAATAAAATTTCTAAATCAGGTAAAGGTGTAACAAACTTTACTGGAAAACCCAGAAATATCGGAATTTTCCAACACTGCAATGCAAAAATTATGTTGTCCATAGGCAGTACACTTTGATTGGAGCGTAGAAGATGAAAGAGGGTGAAAGTCAGGGCCCTGGCATCTCAAAACTCCAATTTCCATATAAGGTATGTTAACCCTGACAAAGGAAGCCCTTATCCTCCAGGATGGCATTTTTCCAGAGAGTTGTTCCTCAAGTAAACAGATATTGTTACTCAGAAGCATTGAAAAGTATCACAAATGGATGAATCAGAAAATAGATAATCCACATCGGCTCTGAAAATGGATAAATGATTAGGTATTTTTATAGCCTTGCATGATGCAGAAAGAAATATTTGGAAAGGCAGATCAATCAGAAATAAAGGACCTGAAGTAATACAAAAATGAAACACAGAAATGTTGCTGTAATGTATGAAACAGAAAAAAAAGCATCTCAATATGGTACTATCCAATATTTTACAGTGATCTCCTCTAAACTTTGCTTGCAATCTGCACAGTAGCAATGATAATAGCTTCAAAGTGGACATCTGAAATTTTGGTTTACTCAGTTATTAGTGAACATATAATCCGTTGACTCATGATACAGAGGGCATACCTAATCATTGAAATGAATACAACAAAAAATCAGAAACTGCGGAAAGAAACATACACTTATAATAGAGGTGACCTAAAAGCAAGAGTAGGATACCAACTAAACCACCGAGCGTGGTGGTGTAACGGATAGCGTTCTGGCCTCGCATTCGGGAGGACGGCGGTTCGAATCCCCGTCCGGGCATCCAGATTTGGGTTTTCCATGGTTTCCCCAAATCACTCCAGGTGAATGCCGGGATGCTTCCTTCAAAAAAGGCCATGGCCGAATTCCTTCCCATTCCTTGCCCCCATCCTTTCCCTTCTCTAAAGACCACGTTGTTAAAAAGGGACGTTAAACTGTTACAAAAAAAAAAAAAAAAAAAAAAAAAAAAAACCAACTAAACCCTAATAATCTAGGTATCTTCAGATAACAATTAACAGGATTGGGAAATTTTAACAGAATTTGTTAATTTCAATTACCTTAAAATTACAAATGTTTTTAAGGGTAAAAACACAATAAATTTCAATGGGCTGCTCGTGGATGTTAATGTTTGCTGCTTTCAATTGGCAATTTTTAGGAACTTCATTTGCCAACTTACCTTTTTAGCCAATAATCAAACAACATAATCTATAATTTCTAGAAATTTTGCTAATGTTTTATATTGTCTAGACTTCTGTAGGGCAACTTTGGGACCGTACTAAAGCAGTTGAACTGCTAGTTTACCAATAACTTAAGAGGCAAACTACATTTTCTCTAAATCATGTTTTCTCAAAAAAGATGAAAAGTACATTTTTAGTACCAAACAAAGTTAATTCAGGCATGTTTAATGGCATTTTCCCCTTACATCCTCTTCCAATTTTTGATTTGATGAAATTAGCAGATCAATCAAGAAATAAGTTACAAACAGCTCTAAATTTGATTTGAACTGAACATTTACTAAATCTGAAAAGTACCTAAGGTGGTGGCATCAGACAGCTAATTCTTCTAACAATGGTAGTGTATAAAAAAATTGCAGAAAATAATTCATTAAAATTGGGAACACAAAAAACATACATTGTAGGTCAAGTTAAATACACAATTTCAAATATTATAAATACATCATGGAGAACATCATCCAAAAGACCATCCAATTTATCCAAGATTTTAAATGGATAGTCAGAGAACTTGGTCAAATGTTTCTGCAGAAACCTTTGCTTTTTCAGGTGCAGACAGAAACACAACCCACTGTAGCTAAAAATATGTATAATAAAAGACCAAATAAAATGATTCTACTTTAACTACCACCCATTTTTACCACTGATTTTAACCAAAAAAGTGACATGACCCAAAGTTTCCCCACTTCAAGGGGTAAATTTGGTACATAAATAGAGGAAATTTTATGAGTGAAAAATAGTCTTATTTTGGATTTTAGAACCATTATTTGGAAGAGGAAGGTCAGAGCTAATCAAATTATTCACCTTGTTTTGTTAAATTGGAACAGTTTTCTGTGGTACACCATGCCGTACAGTCATAGCATACATGGTACATTAATCATGTCAACCACATTTACGTAATCTACTGGCAGTTATTTTTCAGATACCCTAGAAATAAATTCTTCAACAAAGTAGAAGGAGTTGTCAGTTAAAAATTATTTCAATTTAATCTTATCATCTGCTAGATATTTAATGTGTGTTGGGAGCTTATTGAAGATTTGTATTCCTAAATATCGGACCCCCTTTTGAACAAATGACAACAACTTGTAATCCTTGTGAAGATCATTTTTACTTCCAGTGCCATAATTGTGTATTTTACTATTTGTTTTAAACAAAGTAAAATTTGTGAATATAAACAACATTAATGTGTATATACACCAATATTAAAATCCTTTCTTGAACAGCTCTCTACATAAAGTTCTATATTGCTAACCACACACTTAATTCTTATTACTCACTTTTGAGCTCTGAACACTTTGTCTCTATGAGTAGAATTGCCCCCGAAAATTATGCCATACAACATCAAGGAGTGAAAATGAGCAAAATAAACTAGTTTTCTCATACAGAGATCATCTATAGCTAAAATTGTGTGAATTGCAAATGTGGCTGCTCCCAGTTGCTTTAGTAAGTCAGAAACTTGTACCTTTCAATTTAAACTATAATCAATAAGCAAACCTGGAAATTTCAAGCACTCTACCTCTTGAATGAACTGGCCTGAAAATTTTATGTCTATGTCTGGTGTTAATCTGTGTGATGCACTAAATTGCATATACTGAGTTTTATCAAAGTTTAAAGACAAGCCATTAGCTGTAAAACATTTATTAATAAGGTCAAAGACATAATTTGAAATATGTTCTGTCGATAAATGTGGAGTACTTTTAATTCCTTTGATTGTGTCATCTGCAAATTGGACAAATTTGAATTTTTAGATGCAACACAGGGTAGATCATTTATATACATTAAAAACAATAGTGGCCCAATATAGAACCCTGAGATACTCCACATCTGATAAATTCTCACTCAGAAAACAATGGACCATTTAACCCTGCACTGGTCGCGTGGATTACATATGTAGTCCACTCAAGCCATTTCTAATGGGACTTTTCAGAGCGCAACTACAGCAGGGTTAAGGCGGCCTTAAAATTCTCCATTGACACATACTGTTTTCTATTCAGAAGGTAAGAACTAAGCCGTTTACATCAACTCTTAATAGACCACTCTTTGCAGATGACCAAATAATTGTACAGGACTCTGAAGACAAACTCAAATATTTAAACAGTGCAGTAAGGGTGAAATCTAAAAAAAAATTCGAACTGACAAAATGTTATAACATTTAAATAAAACCTGATATGCTCATAAACTGTGTTAGAAGATCAAATAAGTAAAATAGTTCACTTACCTGTGATGTGAATTAAATGGAGATGGAAAACCTGATTTAGAAAAAAAATTGAATAGATTTTAAGCAAAATGTGCCTTGATAAGAAGAAACTTCAAGAAAGATCAGACTGAAATCTAGGAAAGATTTTACAAAGTAGCAACTAGAGTTACCCTGTTTTATGGAAGTGGCAGAAATGAGGTTTCTTAGAACTCTTGAGGTTTATTCACTCCTAGATCCAAAGAAACAATATTAGACACAGACTGCAGACATTAGGAATCCACACATTAGGATGCAGGTAAAAATAGAAGTGGATAGAACATTTAGAAAGAATGAAAAACAGCGTATTTACAAAAAGTGCTCTTTGGTATAAATTGGGAGGAATGTCACTCAATATCAATATACAATGCCACAACAGGTCAGTTTACCTAAGCCATGGAAGAAAAAGAACTCTTTACATTCAGGATTTCCATTCAAATACATCATGTATTTATGAAAAAACAGTAAGCTTCCCTATAGAGCCTTTTTTTTATGGATTTGTGGCTTACTTACAGATGTGATTTAAATTTGCTCCTACACTAAATTTCATTAATACTGTCTATTGGATTCAGTGTACTTTTAGTACTCCATCTGCCAAATCAGAAAACATTGAAGATCTGTAATTTGAATAACAATGTAAGGTTTTCATTGCATACTGATAAAATTAAGACTTTATGGTCACACAATTACTGACTCTCCCAAGCAACCATTTTCAAGTATTAATCTCCTTTCATAAAAAAACTAAAGGCTTCATTGATAATGAACATGCTGCAGTATGACACAAAGGATATTTACTTTGCTTATTTGAAACTGATTTTGCTACGTTAATCGTGTTTTAGTTTTGTTTAACTTAACATAGTTTAAGTAGCTTAGCAAGTTCTTCAGACACAAAGTTAACTGCATGGTAATAAAAGTGTTAGTTTTATTTAAATGTACTTTTTAGAGGGAATAATAAAGTGGATAAATACATGCAAAAAATTAAATTATTTTCTCACCATGCCTAAAATGATCAATTATCAATTCTTTTA
>JARYHS010006674.1:0-16518 GCA_031002005.1 Vandiemenella viatica
GTAATTTAGAATTAGCTTTGCCTATGATGGAAGTTAAGTGCAAGTTCCATTTTATGTTGCTTTGTACTATTACCCCTAGATACTTCAGTGAATCAACCATGTCAACAACTGAATTGTTTACTTTTTACTTTTGAACAAACTGATTCTTTTTGTTACTTATTCGCATTGCTTTGAACTTTTTTCAATTAAGTGTAAAATGACATTTATGCCACCATTCGGAAATAGCATCCAAATAGCACTGAATTTCTAAGCAATCGCCAGAACACTTTATTTCCCTATAGATAATTGCATCATTGGCAAACAATCGCAATCAGCTTTTAATATTGTCTCCTAGATCGTTTATAAAAATTAAGAAAAGAAGTGCTCCTGTTACACTTCCTTAAGGAATGCCTGAAGTAACATCTAGCTTAGAAGAGGCTTCCCCATTAACAACAACATACTGTGATCGACCAGTTAGAAAATCGTGTATCCATTCATAAATCTGATCCGATAACTGTATGCGCGAATCTTTGTTAAAAGTCGGTTGTGTGGTACAGCGTTAAAAGGTTTCTGAAAATCCATGAAAATTGCATCAGCTTGTGAATCTGCATTGATAACTTTCATTACGTCATGGGAAAATAGGGCCAACTGTGTTTCACACGATCTCATCTTCCAAAATCCGTTTCAACACGGTATTATTAACTCATCTAGAAAATTCATACCGTTAGAGTATATGACATGCTCCAGAAATCTACTGCAGACAGATGTTAGAGATATGGGTCTATAATTCCTAGGATCACTCCGATCTCCTCTCTTGAAAACAGGAATTACCTGGGCTCTTTCCCAGTGGGACGGTATTTTTTTTTCTTCTAAAGATTTACGGAATATATCTCACAGAAATTATTCAACTTTGTCTGCTTAGTTTAAACTAAATTTTCAACTCGTTTAGTATTCAACCTTGGTGAAAACTGAAAATAATATAGCTAAAGTAGCATTTTATTACAAGATGGTTACATCTTTAAGTAAATGCATGCTGTGCAAGGTTACGTGAATTAATAGACAGTTAGTCTTGGCATTATCCATGCACACGGCAGCTTCTGAAATACCCATTGATGGCAGCTTTATTAAAAAATGTTTTTTTAATGTTAAGGTATCTGAATATAATTTCTTGATATGTTTGCATAAACTGTTATTAGCATGGTTAATAATCCCAAGTGTCAGTTAAACCAGGTATCTGTAGCCAAACAGTTACTAACACTGCTCTTTCTCATAATATTGGCAGCTTAATTCTCAGACATGCTGTGGTAGTTATCCTAATACAAGGAAAGATAAAGGCCTCAATGCAGTTAATTTCTCAAATAATATTCATAAAACTAACAGTAAGTATCCAAAAGGAAAAAAATGGCCATACTATTTAATTTGAGGTGAAACATTTCACTTTCTCATACAAAATGCTGCCACTGTGGTAATTTGCTCGGATATTGAAGGCAGCTAAGTACTAAATATGTTACTGAAGAGCATTGTACTAATACACTATCCAAAAAGACTTTGTTCTTGTTGTGAAACAAGTAATATGGTGATATAATACTGACAAGAGTTCAAACTTATTAACAGAGACTAAATAAGGAAGCTGTAAATTTCTTAACAACTACACAAAAACTGTGAACAAAATGCAGGAATCAGAAGAAAATACTAACACAATCTCATTAACTTTGAAGGCATTTCATGAAACTAATACTTGGTTATGTTATATCCGAATGAAACTAAGAGATACTACTATGTAAGTTGTGAAATTTTATGATCATATTATACTGTATAAAACAATTCTATAACTTATGTTTTTGTTTCGTGAGTGACACAATCATTTTAAGCTACAGTTATCATTTAGTACTTGTATAACTTAAAAATCACAGGCTTTCCCTGAGTTTACTTCTTAATTATTCACTGATACAATTCAGCCAATGACAACACAACATGAAAATTAAGTGGAGAACTGAATTTCTAAATGATTGAAATTCTCTCATGGCATTGACAACCCATACAGTAAAGTGATTGAGAGCTTACTAGTTGAGGTTCAAAAAGAAAATGAGCTAAAAACTATTTATTGGATATATTAAAGTAAATGGTTTACTGAATTTGATGTGAAAATTACCAAATAGTATGTCTTGTTTGCATAATTTTTATCTGGTTGACAGCATATTGTTACTGGTATAAAAAAATAATTCTGAAAGTACATAATAATTTAATATTGGTAGTTTCAGTGGGATAATGGTCACTGTTTTAAAAGAGAGTGATATAGATTTTGTTAATTAATTAATTCTGCCAGCCATCAATTAATAATGATTGTCTTTAATTACTTAGTTCTGTCATACACAGGCAGAGGATTTTACCTTTCTCCCAAAATTAGTGAGTACTCCTTTAAATGGATTTAATAGTCCTATGAAATAACAACACTGAAAAATCACTTGTACTTCATTTCTATTTTTCTCTGAGTTCCATAAAAACATCACACATTTATAAAGCACTAGCCTCATTCACAGATATTAAACCATGAATATGTTTTGACAATGAATATGGCAAACTAAATGCTTGACAATCCCCAACAAAAAAACTACTGACAATCTCTCTGTGCTCATGTAGACTCCATAAAATATGTAAAATATTACAAAGAGTGCCGACAGACATTCCTCAAGTGTTAACAAATCGTTAACAATCAAATCCATACAAAAATAATTACAAATTTTACAGAATCAATCAATCATGAAAAAAACGCTTCACAATGAATTGCAATATTGTTTACATGCATTTGCACACAAAGTTATCAACATACTCTAGTCCAAACTATCGTGTTTCACATCAATACTTACAATTATAAATGAATATTCACAAATTGATAAACACATGAAAAATATTATTATTATTACAGCTTTATCAATCCTTATTTCAGGATATAGCCTCTTTAAGCCAAACGGACTAGATATTGCAATTTATTTTACTTATTTTGGTGGTTTGAACAGTACCTGCAATTTCTATGGCTAATGTGTTAATAGTTGATGCTAAATTTCTATTTGTGGTGGTAGCTAGTTTCTCCGATAGTATGCGTTGAAAAATGTCTTTCTTTCTGGTGGGATTTATTATATTTCCTGATGTTTTATTGGTGTCTTTTATTAACTTCCACCTTTCCTGTTTTATGCAGATGCTAAGTTTTGCTTGGACCAGCCTGTGATCGCTTCAAGTGTTGAATTGATTTAGAACAGTGATGTCTTGAACAAAATGACTGCTATTGGACAGCATTTAGTCTATTTTATTTTCAGTTTTATGATCTGGACTTCTCCATGTCCACTTTCTACTTTGATGTTTAGAAAAAATGTGTTCTTGATGTACATTTTTGTGTGCCCTGCAAATTGCACCAGCAGTTCCTCTCTGTCATTCCTTGTTTGTATTCCAAACGTATTGACCATAGTGTATCCTTGTTTCCTGGTGCCTACAATGGCATTGAAATCTCCCATGGTAATCTGGAAATGGCAGTTATTGCCTCTGTTGTGTAATTTCGTGACTTAATTGTAGAATACTTCATCATCTGAGCGTGAGGATGGTGGAGCATATACCTGCAGTACTTGTAGGAATTTGATAGTGGTAACACTACTCTAGCTGCTAGATCTGAAATACCTTCTATTAGTTTAACTTTATTTTTCTCACAACTATTTATCAGGAAGCCCACACCATTTTGCTTTCACACGTAGTTTCGATAAAAATATACAAATCCATAACTAATCCACTCCCATCTAACTATACATAATTCTTAAAATTTCATAAAGAGCAAAGTCTATGGACTGTTACTAGAGGGTTAAAGAAGGTGATGGGAGATATAAAAATTGTTATTGTAGACTTAGATCATAATGTGCAATAAGTATGACTCTGAACTAAAAAATTTAATAATCTGTATCTTTCACTGATGTTTACTGAACTAGTTAAACGATTTTAACTAAGAAAAACTGATTTTAAAACTAATAGCAAATATAGAGAAACTATTTAAAAAAATTAAGTTTACATTCGAATATCAGTGGATAACAAGTCTTTAGTTGCAAATTCAACAAGTTTCTTGTAATATTTTCCAAGATCCTCATGAATCAACTGAATTTCAAATCGTAAACATTAACGAATTATATGAGTTTCTTGAATAATACTTGCTTTCCCATTATAATTGTACCATGCTAAATTTAATATTTACAGTTATTATATATTTTTTAAAAATATTTATATATATATATATATTTTTGCAGGTGTTGTCATGCCATTCCCGTCCATGATCAGCAGCAGCCACACACTTCTGAAATTTGTATTAAGTCTCTTACTAAGACAAGAACCCTTATAATGCATAAAACAATTAATATCATTGAGAAACGTTGTACTTGTGGAGTTTGTGGAAGTCTTTTGCGACTACTAGTCACCTTACAACCCACAAAAGTGTATATACAGGTGAGCGTCCTTATTCTTGGGAAGTGTGTAGAAAGTCTTTTGCTAGGTCAAGTAACTTAATAATCCATAAAAGGATTCATACTGGTGAGCGTCTTAATTCTTGTGAAGTTTGTGAAAAGTCTTTTGCCTGGTCATGTGACCTTTTAACACATAGAAGAATTCGTACAGCTGAGCGTCCTTACTCTTGCGAAGTTTGTGGAAAGTCTTTTGTTTGGTCAAGTAATCTAATCGCCCATAAAAGGATTCATACAGGTGAGCGTCCTTATACTTGTGAAATTTGTGGAAAGTCTTTCGTGAGGTCAAGTAATCTAATCGCCCATAATAAAAGAATTCATACAGATGAGCGTCCTTATTCTTGCGGAGTTTGTGGAAAGTCTTTTGCGAGTTCTGGTCAACTGACAACACATAAAAGGGTTCATACAGAGAAGCGTCCTTATTCTTGTGAAATTTGTGGTAAGTGTTTCGCGAGGTCAAATAATCTAATCGCCCATAAAAGAATTCATACAGGTGAGCGTCCTTATTCTTGTGAAGTTTGTGGAAAGTCTTTTGCGAGTTCAAATGTCCTGATAAAAAAACAAAAGGGTTCATACAGGTGAGCGTCCTTATTCCTGTGAAGTTTGCGGAAAGTCTTTTGCATGGTCAAGTGACCTAATAAGACATAAAAGGGTTCATACAGGTTAGCGTCCTTATTCTTCTGAAGTTTGTGAAAATCATTTTGTGAATTTTAGTCGCTAGATAATAAACAAAAGTTTTCATATAGGGTAGCGTTCTTATCTTTTTGAAGTTTTGGGAGAAGCCTTTGCTATTCATAGCCAGCTTGTTGCCCTTGAAACAGTTCATTCAGGTGTGCGTCCTTATTCTTGTTGAGTTTTGTACAAAATCGTTTGTGAATTCGAGACACCTTTTAAATTATAGGATTCATAAAGAAGAGTGTCCTTATCCTTAGGATATTAGTGGGAAATTAATTATAGAATATAGTAGATTTATAGCACATAAAAGAGTTTATAAAACTGAGCCACATTGTGCTCGGGAACATCCTGGATAGCTGTTTAAATAATCTTGTGATCTTAGATTGCATACATGATTTTGTATGGATTAGCGTTTTTTATCCTTTTTTAGTTTCTGGAATGTCATTTATAGTGTGTAGAAATCTTATAGTACATAAATGATTTCATATGGGTGAGAGTCCTTATCATTGTAATGTTTGTGGAAAATCGTTTATAAACTCTAGAAATCTTATGAAACATAAGATATTCTCACGGATGGGCAGAACTGTGGTTGTAAACTGTGTGGAAAATATTTTAAGGAGTCTTTTATCCTTGGATGACAGAAAGGAATTCACATGAATTATCAGCTTGCTTGTGAAGTTTTCTGAATCTGTATAATCTTATCCCTGTAAATTTCGCAAAAAATAGAAAATTCGTCAACACAGCCTCAAAAACTTATAATATATAGTACAGTTACAATCTGTTCGCATACTCATGCTTGTGTAGTTTGTGGAAATTTTTTTATAGAGCTTAGTAACATTAGAAGATTTATGATAGCTATATGAGTGACCATGTTTGTGCAGTTTATGGGAAATCATTTACCAAAAGAATAATAAGAGTATTTATGCAGGCATGTGGTTTTGTATTAGGGTAGTTATCTAGTTATAAAACATGTAAAATGTCATATGGATGATCAGCCAATAACGTTAAACTTGTGAAGATTGTGTAAAACATTATCAATAACACTTTCAAGAAGCTGTACATGTGAGGTACCCTATGTTTAAAAATCTTGTAAATGTTGTAGGTATTGTCTTTTAACCTCAAACAGTATATCATTATTCATATATTAGCAGCCCTGAGCTTGTTAAATTTGTATTAAATAGTTTACTGTCTTGTTGTGTTATGTCATGGAAAAATCCATTTTAGTGAGCATCAATTTTGCTGTAAAATTTTTTAAGTTTTATTTACACTTTCTATTCATATTTGGTGTACAGGATAATAGATTATGCTGTTGGAACATTTGGCTGATAATTTTGCAGAAAATCGATTACTCAGTCTAATGTAATTGCTTCTTAGCCTTGGAAGTATTGAAAAAAATTAACAACAACGTTTGTATGTTATATTAGAGATATTTGTATTACTCAAATTGTTGGATTTTTTGTTTTATTTTAGTATAATCAGATAATATTGAATAATATTAACTAATGATGCTGGTGTTTTTGGTTCAAGGTGAATAAAATATGCATATAATTAATTTTGTAATGTGTTTATTTTACAATATTTACATATCCAATAATTTAGTGCTTTTTATTACGTGTTGCTTATAATTTTTTTCTTGCTATTGGTTACACTGCATGTGCCATGATTATTGTTTAAAGTATACCCATAAAACCTCCTTGTTTAATTTATATTTTTATGAGTGTACCTTTGAAACATCAATACTGCTATTGGAAGAGAATCATGTATCTATGGTACTTTGCACAATGACATTATTTAGATATGACCAATATGATGAACTTTTGATTTTGAAGATATGTAACAAAATATAACCATCTTCTTTCTTCATACATGTTCAGATTTTAAACACACAAATATTTATTTGAGAAAATTTGTTATCTCACTAATACTACTAAACATGTGAGTGTTGATGTTAGAGTAATGATTGATAAGCCTTTGTGCTCCTGTTCCTTTGTGGCTAGTAACATTTTTTAAATTCCTGATAGTTAGTGAGTGTAATTTTTGTAATAATATTTTAATACTTGAGTTTGGAATGGTTTATGTTTTTCCTTTTGTATTTGGAATTATAGTATAAGATATTTTTTTTTATTTTCAATATATAACTTTATTTTTCACTTATTCACATTGAATGCATATAAAGAATACCTTAGATCTTAATAGTCTGGAATAACCTTCCTGTTTATGCTGGTGTTGTAGACTACTTAAGAAATAATCTTCAGGCTTATGAGAAGCTTTTCGTTGGAAAAAGACTTTATAGTTTTATCTATTTCTCTGGAATGCTTTAAGTTCTGTTTTCAATAAATAATCTATTCAGCTTTATAAAGAAGAAATGATTTACTCCCTCCAACACCGATTTCTGACTTGCTAATCTGTGCATACATTTCATAAAGAGCAGTGTTGTAGAAAACAGATCTAGTCTGTGAACTAGTTACAGATGCCCTGTGGATGAATATGAGGGGGTAGAGCTCTCCATTACAGTTCTTGGTGAAGCATCAGGCTTCGATCATTTTACCTCTGAAAATAGAATGATGTTAATCACTTGCCTGTTAAGTGATCTGACAATGCTAAAGCCTAGGACTTATTTTGTGAGGACACAGCTTTGACCCTTATTTTGGCAGTCTAGATTTTGGTTGTGTATTGTTTACCTCAGGCCCTTCAAATAAATAATGGGACAGTATATTAGGAAGACGATGGGAAAATTACTTTCTATTCCTTTCCTCCAATCAACTCCCCACACTAATGGCATTGACTACCAATAAAACCCTTAGGAATTATCTCTTATTCAGTTGGCAGCTTGAATGTGTTTGATTCCTATGCTGTAGGTCTCCTTTTCTCTCTCCATATTTGAGAATGAATCCAATTCAGTTATTTCACTGATACCCTCTTCACTATCTTCTCTAATAATTATAGTGGTTGAGGAAGTATCACTTCTAGTACTACTGACTGTTAGTTAAAAGCTATCATAGCACATGGCGGCTATAGTTCTTGTTTTTACAACATTCTATTGAAACATCTGAGGCAGTTAATAATGACGTTGAGGTGTGCTGCAAATCTACTGGTTTTTATCATCTTTTTATACATACTTAAAGTGATTTAAATTAAATTGCAATACATTCTTTATGTAATTAGCAAACAGAAGTAATAGTATCACCTCTTATCTATTTTATTCAGTCAATACCTGCCAAATTTTATGTTTCTACCATCAAAATTATGGAAGAGTTGTTATTTTACAGTTGTATTATTGAAATGTGTTATTTTGCGAATTTACAAGCCAAACCCCGATTGCATACATGAGATCTGTATATGAGACAAATGTATTGCAATTTTAATGGACAGTTGTAGTAGGTTTGGTTTGTGGCATCAAGTGCTCTTTCATATAGGTTAAAGCTTCCTTACTTTCACTGTAAGATTACAACTGGGTTTGTTTTTATTTTATTGGTGAACAGCATGAACTATACACCCAATGAAAATTTACAATAAAGATTTTGAATTAATTACAGGTATTAAATATTATATGCATTGGAAAGTTTAAAATATTACTTTTGATCAGAATAAGGGATGAAGGCCAGCACCTTTGACCTAACTTCTGGCTCTAATCGGTGTTCGTTGACCTTTTCTGAAATGTCTGCATATCCGTCAGGCAGAGATGTTCAGTTTCCGCTTGCAGGTTGTCAACATTGGAAATTTCCTCTCGCTTCTGTGTACCAACATATACAGCACGGTGTTCCTCTTCGCTGGATAGATGTAAGTAGCAGTCCATGTGTGTGGGTTTCTGGTACACTATGCGAAAGGTTTCCATCAGATCTTTGTCTGATAAGAATGTAGAGGAAAGGCATGCTGCCATCCTCCTCTAGTTCCGTCATGAATCGGATGTTTGGATGAATTCCATTGAGGTGGTCGAGGAACTGATAAAGACTTTGAATGCCATGTGGCCAAACGACTGAAGTGTCATTACATAATGGAAGAAGCATTTTGGCTTAGGGATGGACCCTTCGATCGCCTTATCTTCAAACTCCTCCATGAACAGGTTGGCCACTACAGGCGACAATGGTGACATGGCCACATTATTGCTCTGTTCATAGAATCTCCCACTGTAGGTGAAATAGGTGGAAGTAAGAACCAGCCTGAAGAGGCGCACTATGCTGGGTTCAAAGAGACGTTGTAACAGTTGTAAAGTGTCTCTCAAAGGAACCTTGATGAATGACGAGACGATGTCAAAGCTGACCACGATATCATTTTCCGAAAGCCGCATCGTTTGGAGTGTTCTGACAAATTGGGCTGAGTTCTTTACGTGATGAGGACAATTACCAACCCGTCAGGTGCTTGGCCACTCTGTACATGGGACTTCCAGTGGCACCTAATATCGTGCGTAGAGGTATACCTTCCTTGTGAATCTTGGGGAGGCTGTAGCGTTTGGGTGGCCTAGCGGCACGAGATCTAAGGCTCGTGATGACATTTGATGTAAATTCGGCCTTCTCCAGAAGAACCGTCGTCTTTCTCTCGATCCTTAGAGTTGGATCGTATTTAAGAGACTTGTAAGCGGTGTCTTCAAGCATTCTCCTTATCTTGACATGGTACAGCTAGAATGTAGGATGGTAGTTGGTCAGTTGGAAGAACCCAACAAGCAATTGTTTCTTTTCCGTGAAAAAGTATATATTTTTTGTACACTTATAAGCATTGAGTACCGCGAGTAGTCCTTGACATACAGTTCTCTCGTTTCTTTAGCGTATTCTTGAAGCTTAGTGATATCAATAGGAAACTCGCTGTTCATAGACTGTAATATGACATGGAAGCGCTAAATAAGCTCAACATTGACACCAGTAATGTCAGCTGACTTTTCAGAATTTTTGAATAACTTTCGCGCTGTGTTACCATAATTGGTATTTTCCTATTCGCTGCTTGGGCAGGTCTGCCAATTTGCCCAACTCCCTCCTGAACTTATCTTGCACTATACTCTTTCGTTCAACTTCTTTTTCTCATCGAACCTGACATTTTATTCCAAGTCAATATGCAATATACATTCAAAAAAGTGAATCAAAGAGTTAGAGGTAACAGGGCCAAAGAAAGGAGTTCGCTATTTACCAGCTTTGTTAAGATGCAGCTTTCGTTATTAATTTCGCTAGGCTTTACACCACATAAATAACAAGTATATGTGGACGCGGATGATGCTACTGCATTAGGAATTTTGCCACCAATCATGCAGAATACCAATGTTGACTTCATCAAGACTTCCACCTCATTCACAATAATTTTAGTGGGCGACAGTGACGTTATTTGTTCATTTATTGTAGTAACTTCCGTCATTACGAAATGCACGGCTTCCTAGGCAATCACAAATTGAATGGGATGATAATAACTGGCCAATGAAGGTGAAGGGTTTTGTCACACAATTTTTTCGGTGCTTCGATCATCTTTTGTGACCATTTATATGCTGAATAGACTTCCCTCACTGCAAATTTCTTCTGTAAATTTTTGCTTATACTTATTTTTTTAAGCTCCATCACAACACCATTTTACAATGATGTTATAATCATGTCGGTCACATAGAGGAAGGAAATATATGGAGGAGAAGTGACGTTAAATCTGTGAAGCAGGCTCTAAACTCTTCCGCATGGGGGCAGCAGCGGTATTGTAACCCAAACAAATGCCGAGTTCACTCTGAGTCTGATTATTTCATTTTGTAATGTGCATAAGTGTTTTATAATGCCATCTTGTGTTGCATACGGTTGCACAAATAGGCAAGAGAGGAAAGAACCTGGAATATCATTTCATATGTAAGTTGTATTCTAATAATTGTTGTTGAAGTGGTCAGTGGAAATTGTAAACTTTGGCGCATGTCTATAAATATTTAGTCATAGCTCTCAATGGGATGACTTTGTTCTCAAATTTTTGTTGGTGTAGTGTAGAAAATCAGGATGCCTTGCTATTTTGCACATAATAGACTACCATTAATTTTTAACGAGTGTTGAAAATGAGATTTAAAGGGGTGTGTTTTACATCGCAAGTCAGTATTACGATTTCTTTGGTCATGTTGCTGTTTAATACTGACAGTGTATGATGAAATTAACTCTTATGTGAGAAGTTGTGAGTTTTATTCATTTTTCTAAAAAAGTTCAAGCCATTGACTTAGGTTATTTTTAAAGCTTCATATAAGACTTGTACTGTTTGTAAACTTGGGAGGAAACTGTAATTCTTTTTCCTCTTCAATAATTCGATGATTCTTTGATGTAAAATTTGTACTATGTTCTGGAGCATGATTGATAATTGTTCCAGGAGTATGCAATTACCAGTGTATATTTCACTTCACATTTCAAGATTAGTTTTTTTTTTTTTAATAAGCTGAAGCTGTTTTAAATTGTATGGGCAGTGGGATTGTTTGAAACCCCCCCCCCCAAGATCTACTACATTGTAAAAATATTTCAAAGTGATCCTGACTAAATTTATATGATAATATATATTTTAAGATTTTTTGATCAATTACTAAGGAATTAAGCAAATACTTCAAATATAAATCAGAAAACCTAACAATCCAGTGCTCCTACTGCTGTCAAGTATTATCTTGCTCTTTGGAGACAGTCAAATTACATATATAACTTTCTGTTTCAATCAATCTGGTATCACTGCTTCCTAATTACACTCAGATATTCCGGAGCGTGTGCTCCATTGAAATAAAATAAAATAATAATACCCCTAGTCTTTTTTGGGGCTGTAGATGTTTTCGCATATACAATTCTATTAAAAGACTTTTTAACAGATTTTTTTCTTAATTTATAATGTTTATAGATAACATCAATTAAGATACATACATATGGGAGCGTGCATAAACCACATAGCTCCATTTTGGCATCCTGTGAACCACTATCCCCCCCCCCCCCCATGTATCCCTACTTGGCTTTTGCCCCCCCCCCCACCTAACATGTAGATTTTTTCCCCTTTTGATTCCAGAAGACATTTTGCGCTGTTTTCTCTGGTCAGACTATTGTAAATTACATAAGGAGATAATTAACTGAGGGAAATAAATATTCACATGCTGTTGTGAGTTCAGTTACTCATTTTAACTGTGACAAATGTTATGAAAGGAAAGCTACGTGGCCTGGCTTGGAACCCACCCCCCCTCATCTCCCCACGTAGCCCAGTGTAGCCTTCCAGCTATCTCCCCACCACCTTGGACTGAGTCATATAGTTTGTGCACGGTCCCTACCTTTAACCACATGTTAATTCGACAAAGGTAGAATGAGAAACACCCTTCAGTCACTAGAATACAACTTTTATTGTATTACACAATGTAATTCGGACCCTGTGGATCCATCTTCAGGTGACTATGGTATTTACATGTTAATTCATTCTTAAGAATGTGAAATAAAGAAAAACAATGAATGAAATTCTGTCTCATAAAGTTCCTTGTACATTCCTGTAATAGCAACAATTGTGAAACAGTTTTTTTTATTTTTAAAGGTAATAATAAAGTCTGTGCCCTTTTAAACACAAGTTGAAGTAGAGCTGTACTAGCACGATAAGTTATTTTGTTAAAAAAAGTATACGCATGTTCAGACAGTGACACATCACTGCATTTTTGATTGGAGCACACTTGCTTGAAGTTACTTCAAAGAACACCGCATTATGCCAACCATACAGTACAGTAAAGTATCACTCTTTACTTTTTGTTGATACACTTTATACTAACTATAAATTATGTGGAAACATTTTATTTCTGGTACCAGCCTACAAAATGTCTGGGTTGCCCTCCCCTAGAGTGAGCCCTCTATTTTTTTTGGTCTAGGACACATTTCAGCCTAACCACAAGTGGTAGTAATAAAACTTAAATATCTATTCTGCATGTCAACCATGTAATCATTGTGGCTTTGGCAAAATTAATTTATAGTCCAGGCCACATATCAATCCAATCCCAGTATATCCCGAAAACTAAGCAAGATATCGAAAAATTTTATTCTTTATTTTAGATTTGTCTCGTCGTGTTATATAAGAATCGATCATTAAATTTGACTTTTGCGAAATGTTTCTTCTGCATTTCAACTCAAGACACCTCACTTTGATACAGTATATCTCGAGAACTAGGCGAGATATCTAATAATTTTATTCTTTATTTTTTATTTCTCTTGTCTTTTTAAATAAGAATCCGTCATCAAATTTGACTTTGACAAATTTTTTCTACTGAATTTCAACCAAAACCACTTTATATTTGAGACAGAATATCTCGAAAAAAATTATTCTTCATTTTTTATTTGTCTCATCGAGTTACATAATAATCCATCTCCAGATTGCGACGTTACGTTAATCCTAGAATACCCTTTAGGTTTTTGTACATATACGCCGTGTCTGTATGGGTTAGGCCATGCCTCCCCACTCCCCCCACTCCTCCTCACCCTGCTTCACTTCATTGCGTGGTGAAGGTCTCTTGCGTCGTCTCCATATATTTCCTTCCTCCATGAGAGTAATACGCAGTATCACTTACAAGTCACAGCAAATACCACGGACAATACATACACAGCTGATAGCCAACGGTATGCTGCGTGACAGAGAGGAAACATTACATTCACAGTTAGGTTAATATAACTAATGTCCGCTGAAGAGAAAAAAAATCAGATCTTAATTTAATATTTTTAATTGTGATGGTATATATTGTAATTTTACTGTTCCAAATAAATCCTTATTACTAAAACAAAGTTACTTAACTGGATGTTTCGTATCATTTTATCAATTGCAGATGATGTGAATATATTATAATCAAATGACCACTATTAGAGAAATAATAGTGCCTTGTTTATAGAAACTAAGTGTATATTGGGCATACGATAAAACTATTAGGCAAATATATAACACAACACATAATATATTCGCCACAATTCCAACATCAAATGACACACGGCACTGGAAACTAAATACAGTGTATTAGCAAATACACACACGCTATTGCAAATATTTTTAAAAATTCAAGATTTTTTAAAGGTCCAGAAAACAAAAATCACGCAAGTTAATAAATTCTACAACTCTGGAATACAGACAAACATGCAATAACAGTCAAGCACAACACATTGGCCAGAAATACAGAAAATTCTAAACAAGATACAATCAACATCTTAGAGAACCAAAATACAGTAACCACTCTTCATTTGCTCAAATATTCAGCTAATGTTTAATTTGTTTCCTACTTCAGTGATTAATTGATGGAGTGTTTGCCACGAGGATAGCAATTTGCACACGCGTCAAGTTTTCCGTTTATTATTTTTTTTTATCGTAAATTCTTTAAGTACTATGTCATCAAACAATCAATTTGGAATTAACAAATATTATATTTACTCAGTGTTTTTGGTGATTTACCCCGTGGCTCAGAGCGCTGTGGCGCCGCACAGTGGATTAGGGAGGTACAACGGCGCCGGGCACGAGGCAGCCTTCAAGGTGAATACGAGACGGTCCTCAGTGTCCAGATCATAAGCTACATCATAAAGACACTTACCACACACAGAATATACTTGCACGTCTGACACACAGGCGGCAGTGCTTTACTTTCGGCTGTTAGTACTTAGTACATCCAGGCAATAGGTACAAAATACTTTTTACCTTCTTTTTGTTTCCGGATTTCTCCTTCCTCAGGGATGTTCCTATGATTTTTGGTCTCCCTGATTTTCTTCTCTTTCATAGGCCTTCGACTTGCAGCCTTAGGGAGAGGCTGGGTCTCGTCTGGAGTTAGAGTAATATTCAATCATCTTGACCCAGAATGCTCATTATCTAAGATTATGGAACATAATTGGGTTGAAGAGATAGCTGCAAAAGCTGACTGCTCTCCTCTACTTTCCTCCAAGCAGCTACGATCAGCATTGGACCCTTCTGCAGAGGCTTGAGCGGAAGAGGAGCAGTAATCCAATTAAACGTGACTTCTAAGATCTGTTATGTAGGCAGCTAAAACATCATCCTCACTTAAAACATCTCTGTCTAGAGGATAAATCACATATTTTCTGAAGGCGGTAGTTATGCTACCAGTTATAAAAGCGCGTGATTATGCCTTCCAAACAATTACCGCGTGATACTATAATAATAATAAAAAAACTATTTCCCAGGATTGTTGAGGAGCCAAGCCTCAACTCCTTGGTTGTAATGTGCTTTAAAGGAGAAGTAGAAAGAAAGATCAAGTAGTAGTAGCTCGTGTGAAGTAGGGGCGGAAAGGAAAAATCACTACCTCTGCTTGAGAGGTTAAATACAAAGTTTACATCGAGAGACGAGATTCGTGATTGTCTATTATGAGGAGGACTCGTTCTTCCTCGGTTAGTTTATTGTGTTATAGGAAGTGTTCCATAAACTTAAAATATATGTCATCATAAGACTACCCACAAGGGCTAGCCACACTTGTCCTAGGTTGTGCCCCCTTCCTCATAAAATTCTTGATTTTTTTTTTTTCGGGGAAATACCACCATCAGAGGTAAATGGCTCCCAATAGCACTTACAAATGCAGATAATGTTACCAACTTCCAACCTTCAGCTGATGTGAAAGTGCCAACCTGTTTTGCGTGATATATTTTAACTGTTGTGATTACAGTTTCATACTGATTTAAATATTTTCCTGGGAAATGACGCAAACATCTTCCAGATTATCAAAAAATGGACCCACATTACTGTGATTAAACTAGTTGCACGATACAGACTAGTTTATTCCGGTTTTCTACTTGTCACGACTTCAAAAAGTCTTCTTAAAAATAGTTTCATCCACTCTTGGCCAGCAATGTTTATGTTCCTTCCAGTTAGGAGAATTATTTTTTATTGTTTGCAACAGCAAACTTAAAACTCACGAACTCCATTTCTTGTTATACAATAGCTCATTGTAGCAACAGTAGTGATTAAATTAGCTAATTTCATTGCTTTTTTTCCTCGAACACTTTTTTAAATATCGTATATCACTCTGTATGTTCTTCGCCCGAGGCTTAGAAAACAGTAATATTTCTAATAGTAGCAAATTTCACATTGAAAATGTTGCAGGTCTCTGTAGTTAAAATTCGTTTGTAATGGTATGCAGCCACAGATTCTGTTGACCTTTTTATTTACTCAGGATTAATGGCGTTTCTGGCCTTTCCTACGTTACTTAGTGGCATTATGATCTAAAAAAAGAAAAAAATATAACAATATGTACCTATTATTAGTGCTCTGAGGCACACGACATTATGTACCTATTATTAGTGCTCTGAGGCACATGACATTCTTTTGGTCAATGGTACACAAGGGAGCATATTTACAAACAACATAACCAGTTCTTTCTATGTTAGGCATGAGGGCAAAATCACCTTTAGTTTTTTATTCATTGCAAGTCAGGAGGAGGGTCATGGGA